>PVIJ01014975.1:0-38373 GCA_004024925.1 Scalopus aquaticus
GATCCAGAAGATGTGGTACATATACACAATGGAATACTATTCAGCATGGAAAGAAGATAAACACATGCAATTTGCAGCGACATGGATGGAATTAGAGGGGATCATACTCAGTGAAATAAGCCAGAAAGAAAGAGAAAAATATCGAATGGTTTCACTTGTAACAGGACTATAGGGAGGCCGGGTGGGAGAGAGACAATCAATGGGGGGTGAGGGGGGTGAGGAGGGAGCCAGAGGGAGGGAAGGGAAAGGGCACAAAATGGAATAGAAAAGAACACAAGGGACCATGGAGATGGATCATGGGTGAATTGGTGGTGGGCTACCCAAGGGGAATGCAAAATGTAAAAGACATAAATGACAATAAAAATATATATTATATATATAAAAAAAATTCACGATAAAATGTTAAACTAAAAATGATTCAAGAGAAATATTACACAAGGAGTCTACATTCATTTATTATAATATTTTGCCAACAGCACAGAATATCAAGGTGAATATTGGATCATTCACTGAGATTTTCCATTTCAATTTCTTTTTCACCCTTCAATTTAAAGAGGAAACAAAAAAATTGTAATTTTCCTTAAAGGTCAAATTAGAATTCTTCTCAGAGTCTGAATCAGAAAAAGAAAGGAAAAAAAAAATCCCCCTATTACTCCTATTTATTGCTCTAATTTTTATTGAGCTATTTCATCTTCTTTTATACTTTTATTCATTCACTCAGTAATGTCAAAAACCAGGCATTATGCTGCCTCATATAAATGATTGTTAGCTTGTTAGCTATCATGTAAGTACGTTACAATTATTGGGTATAACTACTTAATACATTGAAATTCCTGTCTAATATTTAAATGATTTTTTATTAATTTGATTTCTCACACTTTCTAATGGGTTAATAGTTGAAGGCAGTGTCAAGTGTACAAAAATATTTGGAAATGTAGTGAACCTTGTTATTTACCATTCAAATCTTCAATGACCCATTGCTTTTATATCCCTAACACAGTGTGATACCAAAATGTTACAGGCAACATATTATCAATTAAGACACAAAAATGAACAAATTTACTAAAGGAGAACTTTTTAGAATTGAGTTAGAGTGAACTAACATATAGGTATGTATTCATATAGACACATATTATGCATGTACATACGTAGATATATATCTGTGTGTATGTATAACGTGTGTAGTATGTATGTATGTATGTATGTACACACACACACATATTCCTAACAAAGCCCTGGGTCAATAAATAGAAACCAGCATCATTTTCTTACCTTTCAATCAGCATTGTCTGACTGTGTAAGCCGTTCTGAAAATGGATGAGAAATCATCCTCTGTTTACACATCCTCAATATACTTGCTTTGTTGACAAAACATTTGTGTCAGTTTCCTCATTCACAAAATATGGATAATTATTATGTTTACCTCTTTGGATTATTATAGCAATTACTATTTAAAAATCAACATGTTTATTAGTATTCTTACCTACTTCTGGTAAAAGAGCCTATGAATAATATATGTAGATTCAGAAGGTAAAGGTAAGCCCCAATTTGTCAGGATTTTCTGAATATTCAAAGTGTGATACTGGTTTAGGTCTTAACATTCCTTTAATCTTTTTCTACTCTGTACAATGCAGAATCTAAAATGAGAGCAGTTAATATTTTTTCTTCAACCCACAAATATTTATTGATGAGGTTGTCCAAAATGTCCTTTTGATCCTTTTCTAAGCTGAATCAATGTCAGTCTCCAGGCACATTTATTGGTCATCTGGAAAAATTTTCCTGCTGAACAATTTTCTAATGGCATTTTTCATCTGGGTATTCCTCAAGGTGTAGATCAAGGGGTTTAACAAGGGAGTTATCATAGTGTAGAACACAGCAACTCCTTTATCAATCGGTAAAGTCACTGAAGGTCTCAGGTACACAATAATGGAGGGCACAAAGAACATGAGGACCACTGTGATGTGGGAGATACAGGTGGAGAGGGCTTTCTGCCTTCCTTCTGCACTGAGGTTCTTTAGGGAGCGCAGAATAACCACATAGGAGACCATCAAGAGGAAAAAGTTCAACAGACAGATGAACCCACTGTTGGCAGCAACAAAGAGTCCTAGAGTATGGGTATCCCTGCAGGCCAGATTGAGCAAAGGACTCAGGTCACACATAAAGTGATCGATGACATTAGGACCACAGAAGGGCAGTTGGAAGATGAAGAGGATCTGTATGGTCGCATGAACAAAACCTCCCCCCCACACCACTCCCATTAGCAGATCACATACTGGTCGACTCATGATGGTTGCATAGTGTAAGGGCTTGCATATGGCCACATAGCGGTCGTAGGCCATTGAAGTGAGGAGGATGATCTCAGCACCTCCAAAGAAATGTTCCCCAAAGACTTGGCACATGCATCCATTGAACTGGATTGTCTTCTTTTCTCGGAGTGAATCTACAATGAGTTTAGGGGTATTGACAGAGGCATAGCAGGCATCGATAAAGGAGAGATAGGCCAGGAAATAGTACATGGGGGATGCTGACAATGAGCTGGCAAGGATGGTGACCACGATGAGCAAATTGCCTACCACAGAGAGGACGTAGATGAGAAAAAACACAACAAATATGATTTTCTGCATCTTTGGATCCTCTGATAGCCCCAGGAGAATAAATTCTGTCACATTGTTTCTAGTCTCCATATATGTCTTCTTGTTTATTACATTACATGAAAAAAAGAAATCACTTGTTATTGAAACATTAAATTTGTTAAACATCTTCATTCTAATAAATGTGAATGGCTGGGATCCTACTGGAGTTTGACTTTTATGATGTTTTATATTTTGGTTTTTTTTAATTAAAAAATTGTTCCTCTAGTTTTTAAAATGAGGAACATTTGTAAACAAATAAGTAGGATGCCAATGTGTACCTTTGACCATCCTGAGGCAACAGCCTGGCATGAAAGATTGTGTACATAGTGGCAAGTAAGTAAAGAAAGGGATATGAATTATATCAATGTAAAGTTAAAACACTTCCCTCTTATACCTAGGAAATAATAAACCATGGTTTAGAATTGAGAACATGGGTGGAAGAATGTGGAGAAACTGAGGAAGGGGAAATCGTGGCTTTAATTGTAGTAAAGGTCTCTGCATAATCTTGAGTGAAGTGGCCTTAAATTCAGGAAGGCAAATAAAAATCCCAGTTAGGAGGTAATTTATAATAGTTGATATAAGGAAAAACAGGGCTTTGGTAATGGAAATATGATGAAAATATATAGAGCATCTATAAGGAATTAATAATGTATTTGACTAAATCCAATAATTTTATACGTTATATATACACACACACATGCACACACACACACACTATTGATTGTTATGTGCAAAGATCCAGTGCCTCTCACATATGATTCTGTACAAGACTAAGAGAAATCACTGTGGCTGCTCTCACTTATCCATTCTGTGGAGGTGAAAATGATCCCAGCTTTGTGTTGATAGTATTACTTAGGCTTACATTATTTAAAAAATAATTAGTGCAATCCAAGTGTTCTTTGCAGACACACAGTGAATTAGTACAAATTTTTGAAAGGTTGACCATTCTTATTTATGTACTTATTTTATATATTGTAAAATAGAAGTACAGAGATGTTAAAGATTTTCCCCAGTTCAAACAGCTGACGAATGGCAGAACCAAGATTAGGTCAGAAAACATACCCTAAACTTTCTTTTTCAAAATTCTTCCTCATGCCCCAAATTGCTATAATTAACAATATTGGACTAGAAATCTCCTTTTTACATGACCATAATTGTTATAACTACTTTATTACAAATTCAGAGATAAATGCACATGAAATAATTTCAGAACAGAAAAACATGCCCACAAAAGCAAGCACATGTGCACACACACATAAGTGCATATACATAGACACACTCACAGACTTGGACAATTTGAACGCCCCAAAATCAAGTCAAATGTGGGATAGCATTCATTGAAAGGTCTTTTTGTATTGGTTTCTCCCTCTGACTATAATCCCTGTACCTATCCACCCTCCTGATAATGGATTCCTGTGTCTTTTGCAACATTTTGAAAATGACCATCCCAGAGGTCAAGTGTTTTGGTTGAAAAGTCAAAAAGACCAGATGAAAACTGTTTTGTTTCTTGCATCTTCATTTTATCTGGGCATACATTTTATAACATATAATATTTTTTACCACTCATCTAAAAGCAAAATTCATACTTACCTCACAGGACTTTATGAGATATGGCAAGGAAACATATGACTATAGCCACCGTGGCTATGTAAACACATAGGGATTTTCATCTTTATTTGTGCATGTGTGTCTGTGTACACCTAGGAGAGAGAGAGAATTGACGTTTTGAGAAATAATACTTAGAAAATATTAACAAAGCAGTAGGGTCAGAAAGAATCATTTTCAGTATAAATGTGGGGAGTGTATTTAAATTTATTTTCATTTTCATGATGAGTCTTGATTACTACAAGAGGTGTCTCGGGTGATGCAGTGACTAGAACCTACAATTTACTTAATCTCTATGGCTTCTAAGTTTTCATGTGTTAACTTTCAATATTCCCCAACTATCTTTTGAAGAATTGGGGTGAGGATGAAATGTTCCCTTATTACATTTATAGCATATGGACATATAATTACTACATAGAAAATAACAATCTTTTATAAGCATCAACACTATTGAAAAACATACCTTTTAGTCTTAAAGAACTTAGTGATGTTTGGGAATGTTCAGAAATAATCCCAACTTTATTGACCTTTGGTTAGTAGATCCAAGGTGAAAAAATATCACACTTAGAATGAGAGTATTCTAATGCTTCAAAATCAAATCAATATTGGTTATGAAAGTCTGTCTGTAATCAAAGTTTTCCTTTTAGACTAAAGCCTCAGAACATTACCAGAAAAAATGTAGGATTGAATTTAGAAGGACTTCTTTGAAGCGCTGGAGAACTGTTGCGGGTGGCTCTGGTCCGAGAGTCAAGAAGCAGAGAGTTTGGAGCAAAGGTAGTCACAAGAGTCATTTAACTCTGGAGGAATCTTGCTCTTCAAAGTGTGATCAGCAAAAATAAATTCAGGCTTTCAATGTACAGATATTTAAAGAGATTCCCTTAATAGCTCTTTTTTTGAGGACAGATGCTACTTCTCCCAGGAATTAATTATCTGCTTAATGGAAAGGCTTTTTCTTAGAATCAGGTATTCTGGAGAGACAAGGTTTGAGAAACACCCATTTTTGAGTGGGCAATTGTATTCCCTACACTTGGAACCTGAGCACATGGAGCCTCAGTTCTTCTGGGAACCCAAGTTTCAAAGACAGCTGAATGTCATGTGTATATCAAGGTAACATAATTCCGTTGGGGGACCTCTGATATAGTTCCCTTGTTTGTTCACATTTTTTTCTTATCACTGTTAAGCCTTTCCTAGGAACCCACTGATGATTCCTTGAGAAAAACAGAGCTATGAGAGTATAAACTTAATGGCAGCCACTTTCAAACACTTTACTACAAAAAGCTGTTTTGCACATTCATCTGGTGTGCAGAAGTAAACAGAAAACTAGTTTTCCTGTTAGTTATATCTGGGACTCAGAGTCCCATCCTGTGAAATCTCTGGCTCCGTTACATATGTGGAGAGTCATCTCCAACACACAAAAAAAGTTCCAGACATGCCACAATTTTATCACCCTGTATTGTTGATGTTTTTCTTTCCCTAAATTATGTTTATTGAGGCAAAGTAGGTTTACATCTTTTATCTGCTTCAGGGTTTATAGGTTGAAACCTACAAATGTAAACTTCATGCCCTGCCCACCACCAGTGCTCTCACAATTTTCCACAAGTCTTATTGGGTTCCTTCCCTCCCTCATTTCCAGCACTACCCCCAGATTTCCAAATTTTTATAACCAGATTTAAGGGTTTGTGATTGGCCTTTGTTATATTTCTCTATATTAAGTTTATCTACCATATTTAATGTGTTGGTGTCTATATGGTTATTTAGTGTTGCGAAAATTATTATATATTGGGCCTCCCTGGTGGCGCAACAGGTTAAGCACAGCGCTGTGGAGCTGTCAGTGGCTGCAGCACGAGTTCAATGCCTGGCTGGGGAGATTCCCACATGGTGAAGCAGACCTCTCCTGCTCCCCTACTGCTCCCCTCAGCAGTGTATTTCAGTAGATCTGTCTGTTCTGCTCCCCACTCTGTATCTGGTGAATCCTCTCACCACCCCACGCCTCTGGCTTGCACCCCAGCTTGTATGCAAAAATTAAAAAAATATATATTATATATTGAGCTGTGTCATTTATTGGTTTCCTGACTTTCAACTATATTTGTCCTACTTCATCCCACATTTTCTTAATGATCACCATTTTTGTTTACTTTTCTCTTGTTAAATGTTTCTTTAAGAAACCTACATCACTACTATCCTTATGATTATCTTTTCAGGTTCATGTCCTTACTTACCTTTGTTGTCTTATTTCTTTCTTATGACATTAAATTATTCACTCTAAGAAACTGGTCTGCTGAGGAATGATGCAAGGCCCTCTCCTCCTGTTAATCTCATATCACTGTGGTCATCTTATTCTTTGCCCATGTGATCTTCATCTAGCTTAGACCTCCAACTGTGTTCCCTGAGGACAAAATATTTGCACCATCTGATACCATCATTGCTCCTACATTCAGCCTCTTAATATACACCCTGAGAAATGCGGAGATGAAAAACACCATGAGGAAACTTTGGTGTCAATCACTGATTTCAAAAGAAATACATAATGAATCTGAAGTAGCTTAATGACTATAAGGGTTAGATGTAACTGAAAATGTCAGGTGACTTTCTTAGATTTTACATTCTATATTCTTTCTAAAAAGGAAAATATATGGGAAATAGGACTATGCATATTACCTGAAAAAATTAATTGGAGACTAAATTGGTTTTGTGGAACATGATAAATATGTATATATGTTTTTATATCCATTATATATATATATATATGTTCATATATCTATATACACATATATGTATAAATATCAAATAGATGAAAATAAGGCAGTGCCATATTAATCAGTATAATGCAATTTTGATGATAATCATATTAAAGCTTTTGGAATAATGTCTAAAGCATAATGTCATACATTCTGTGTAGTGATAAAGTTGAAACCTGATATTCAATTAAGTAAATCTGTTAAGGTATTCATACATATATCCCCTAGCATCATTCACAAATCAGTTATTTAATAAAAATACATTTATAGTGAATCTGTTTTAAAGAGGTTCAATGTGCCTAACTCCTCTTTAAAATAAAAACTAGTGAAGAGAGACTGAGAATCTATAATTCAAAAAACTAAAAACAAAGTGATTGGCATCAAACCTTCTGATCAGGACTTAGTAGAATTTTCCATGAAACTTAACAAAACTATAAAACAAAATGAAGTTTCAACCACTTGTATTTTATTAAAATTGATAAATTAAGTGGTAGTCATTGGATCTAGAAAATCCTTCCTACTACAAAGAGAAAACTTTCCAAAAAGCAAAATGAGGTCTAAAAACAAAGAAAGAAACAAACCAAAAAATGCCATTTGACTGAGTAAGGTTGTGTACAGCAGCTTTATTCATAATTGCCAAGCCAGGAACAGCCAAGATACCCTTCAACAAGTCAATTAATTAACTGGGGTACATATGACAATGGAATGTTATTTAGTGATGAAAAGAAATGAAGTGTGGAGTCATGACAATACAGGCAGGAACCTAAATCCATATTACAAAGTGAAAGAAGTCTGACAGAAAGGAACGACTGAACGCTCTCACCATATGAGCGTCTGGAAAACTCAAGATACAGAGACAGTGGAATGATGAAAGTCGGCCCAGGGTGCAGGGGGCGGAATTATGGGGAGATGATGGGGGTGGGCGGTGACAGCGGGGAGGATAGTAGGGAAAAATATTGAAGCTTTGAGACATTTTTTTGTAAAATGAAACTTTTTATTACTAAAGTGCTGGATATAGTCATTCTACAAGTCAAACCCCATAAACTGCACAACACCAAGCGTGAATGCAAATGCAGGGATGGATTTTTGTAAATAATGTGTCAATATAGATTCATTATTTTAGTAATAAATTTCTCTCTCTGGAGGGGGTGTTATCCCTGCCCAGGGCAAGTGGATGTATGGTTTTTCTTGGTATTTCCACCCAATATTTCTGTAAACCTATTACTAATAAAGTTTATTAGTTTAACAAACTAGTTGAACTTGTTATTATAAACTAACAAATAAATTAACGTCAATGAAGTTTATTAGTTAAAAATATATATTGTGGTAAAATGCATAAAGCAAATCATCTTGTAGGTATAATGAGGAAAAGATATCTGAGAAATAGTTTCTGGAGAAAAACAGAAGAAGCTGATGATAGATTTTTTTTTTTATTTTATTTATTTATTTTTTTATTTTATTTATACATACAAGCTGGGGTACAGGCCAGAGGCGTAGGGCGGCGAGAGGGTTCACCAGAGACAGAGTGGGGAGCAGAACAGGCAGATCAGAAGCACACTGCTGAGGGGAGCAGCGGGTGAGGCAGGAGGGGTGTGCCGCACCATGTGGGATTCTCCCCGGCCGGGCGTCGAACTCGCGTCGCAGCTGCCGACAGCTCCACAGCCCAGCGCTCAACCGCTGCGCCACCGGGGAGGCCCTGATGATAGATTTTTTTGCAAGCTTAAAGGATTTAAACTAAAGCTCCTAAGTTAAATGACAAATAGCACAACATAGAAGACACTGGATAAAATGATCATATGTAAAGATAATTAAACTATGGAGTGAATTTTAGAATATGTAAATGCAATGAAAGTCACAATCATTCTGGAGACATGTATAGAGGCAAAAGCATTAAATATAATATGGAAGATAAAACGAAGTGGAATTGTTGCAGCTCTAGGAGAGAGATGTTGAGTACCAGCAGTTACTAATACAAAAACACAGGCATCAGTCAATTTAAACATAACTTTAAAAAAAAAAATCCCCAAACCGTGTTCACTTAGAGGTTGAAAAGGAATGTATTGAAAATGACCAAGATTTCGTACCAGATAATTTTTTTCATGTTTTAGAACAGAGGAAAAGAAAATACACACACACACACACACACACACACACACACACACACACACACACTATTTTTCATTAATACTTCCAAATATATTGAGGAAAGGTAAAAACATCCAAGAGAGAGATGACTGCACAGACAGGCACAGACAGTGCTGCTGAGGAAAGACATCTTTCACTAAAATATGGGGTCATAAATAAAGTCACACATAATTTTCTTCAAAAAAGATGTATTAACCAGACTTCAAACATACCATCTCCTAATTTACATAATATGTCTTTTATTTGTAAATGTTAATTGTTCATATCTAGAATGTTCCTTTAGACATTCATAGTCATGCATTAATAACAAAATTTGTGATATCTAAAATTCCCCACATTTACCATTTAACTCCACGTAACTATTAGGGCCAAAAGGAAACCCAATGGATGCTTAGTTCCAGTAATATGTGTGTGGTATTTTTGTCTTTTTCATTTGTTTGTTTGTAATAATTTATTTGAGAGAAATTATCTTCATGAAAGACAGAGGAAGGTGAAGAGCTTTCACATGTAACCCCTGTTTTTACACAAGCCCATCCCCACCCGTGACCATCTCCAACCCCAGAGGGAAGCACATATGTTATCAGTGATGAACCTACATTGACACATCATTATCACTGACTTCCTAGTTATAGTATGGTTCATTACTTGTTTTGTACATTATACCTTTAAGGATTTGTGGCATCGTGCAGTATTTTCACTGTCTTAAAAATCTTCTGTGTCCTTCTGATTTATCACTCCTCCTCAATAACATCTTTTTCCTGGATTTTCATTAAGGAGATACTACTATTCTATTCATCTGTTTACTTGATATCTTATAAACCACACAACCAGTCTCAGCCCTGTGTCTTGGTTCCCATTTCTTGGACATCTGTCTCTTCCCACGTCCAGTCTTTTCTCAGCAGGGTGACTGGATTGTGACCATACGCTGCCCCTGAATGAGCTACTCCTGCACCCAGGCAGGAAGAGACCCTGCAGGTGCACTGGCCTGGAAAAGGGGACTGAGCGGGGTGCAGCAGCCTCTACCAAGTTCTGATTCTTTACGGGCTCCATTAGATTTCAGACCTTCCTCCACTGACACCCAAATTATGACAATAACGTGCACTGCTCTGCCTTTTCTAGTCAAGCCTTATCCACCTCTCTCCAAATTATAGCTTCTCTGATTTTTTGATCCAATTTTATGTCTTGCTATGAGGTTTTATGAGCTCAGTGTTCCTCAAATTTCTGAAACACACTTGGGTTTCAGTAAATCATTATTGAATTAGTAGAGTAATAGGCTCAGCCATATTGCATAGACCAGGTGTATGATTACTCTTGTCAATCCCTGGTTGATTTGGTTATGCCTTCCCCTCCCAGGATGCTCCTGGTGCAGTTCATGCCTGTTAACTCTGCTGGTTTCTTCTACTCCTTTGGGGAGCATTTTTATGTCTTTCACCAGGGAGACATATTTAAATCTAATTTTTGGAAAATATATGATTTCTCCCTTCAGGTGTGGTCACCATAGTTCTCCCACCACCAGAGCACCCCTAGTCCACCAACATACTCCCTTGTGCTGCTCCCCCCACATATTCTCCCCTCCCCACATTTTCTTCATCCTCTCCCCTCCTGGGGCAGCTTTGAAGGTTTATCTTTGTTTGAGTTTTTATTGCCTTTCAGTTCTTTGTCATTTGTCTCTCAATGTTGCCTCTCTTTGTTTCCACAATCTTCTTTTATCACCCTCTGTTGTCGTTTACTGGTGTCCCTGGGAATTTTTCAGTGTAACCTAAACCAGAGTGAAGTGAGGACCTGGATATGTTTATTCACCTCTGAAGTGCAACTATCAATGTATTTGATGACTTCATGTGGATGGAAGCTCTTTTTAATAAACAATTATGGACAGAGGAATGAATGCAAATTATTCCTTCAGAAACTGCATTGTATGTAGAAAGCGATTGTTATTCTAAGAAGTTTCCACAATAAATTGTTAGAAATAAATAGGATGAAGACAGAAATATTACACAGGGAGTCTACATTTATAAGATATTACTTTGCCAAGAGCACAGACTATCAAGATCAATATTCAACCATTCACAGAGATTCTCCATTTCAGTTTCTTTTTCACTCTTTATTTTGAAGGGGAAACCAACCATAGTTTCCCTAAAAGTCCTAATAAAAATTCACGTCAGTGTCTGAATCAGATAAAGAAATAAAAAAATTTACTCCTTTCTTTTCTATTTATTTGCTCTAAGTTTTATCTAGTTATTTCATCTTCTTTTACACTTTTATTTATTCAGGCAATAATGTCATAAATCACTCATTTTGCTGCCTCATAAAAAGGACTGTTAGGGCGCATGCAAGTATGTTACAAGTATGGGACATGAACACCTAACAAATTGAAATTCCTGTCTGATATTTAAGTGTTGTTTATTAATTCGAGTTATAACACTTTCTAACGGGTTAACAGCTGGAGATAATATCACGGATACAAAAAAGAGTTTGGAAAGGTAGTATAACCTTGTTGGGTTCTCTCAAAACTTCAATGACCCATTGCTTTTATATCATTAACACAGTGTGATACCAAAATGTTACAAGCAACATATTACCTCAATTACGATACATAAAAATGAGCAAAGTTACTAAGGAAAAATTCCTAGAATTTAGTTATAGTGAACTAACATATAGGCACATAGAGACACATATTACACATATGCATACATAGATATACACAAAACTGTGTACATATATATATATATAATGTTGTGTGGTACATATATATATTTATATATACATGTATAGATATTATATATTTAATGCTCAATAAAGGCTTGGATCAATAAATAGAAACCAGAATCATTTTCTTAGCATTCAATCATCATTGCCTGACTGTGTAAGCAGTTATTAGCATAGATGAGAAATCGGTCATATCCTCTAGTTACCCGTCCTCAATATGCTTGTTTGAATGACAACCCACTTCTGTAAGTTTCCTCTCTTGAAAATATGGATAATTATGGTGCTTACCTCTTAGATTGTTGTAGAGATTACGGCTACCAACCAAGGTATTTTATTACTTTTCATATTTACTTTTGGTAGAAAAGCCTATGAATTATATACATAGATAAAGAAGGAAAATGTAAGCCCAAATTTTTTAGGACTTTCAATAGTCAAAGTGTAATACTGTTTAGGACCTCTCATTTCCTTAAACCCATTTCTACTCCATACAGTGAAGAATCTAAAATGACAACATTTAATGTATTTTCTTCATTCCATAAATATTTATTGATGTGGTCATCCAAAATGCCCTTTAGATCCTTTCCTCAGTTGAGTCAGTTTCAGTCTCCAGGTACAATTATTTGTCATCTGGAAAAATTTTCCTGCTAAACAACTTTCTAATGGCATTTTTCATCTGGGCATTTCTCAAAGTGTAGATTAAGGGATTTAACATGGGAGTTATCATAGTGTAGAACACAGCAACTGCTTTATCAAAGGGTAAAATAATAGCAGGTCTCAGGTATACAATTATGCAGGGCACAAAGAACATGACGACTGCTGTAATATGGGAGATACAGGTGGAGAGGGCTTTCTGCCTGGCCTCTGCATTGTGGTTCTTTAAGGAGTGCAGAATCATCACATAGGAGCCCATCAAGAGGAGAAAGTTCAACGAACAGATGAACCCACTGTTGGCAGCAACAAAGAGTCCCAGGGTGCTGGTATCCCTGCAGGCCAGATTGAGCAAAGGATTCAGGTCACACATAAAGTGATCGATGACATTAGGACCACAGAAGGGCAGTCGGAAGATGAAGAGGATCTGTATGGCTCCGTGAAGAAAGCCTCCCACCCACACCACTCCCATTAGCAGGTCACATACCCGTCGACTCATGATGGTTGCATAGTGTAAGGGCTTGCAGATGGCCACGTAGCGGTCGTAGGCCATCACAGTGAGGAGGATGACCTCAGCGCCTCCAAAGAAATGTTCCCCAAAGACTTGGCACATGCATCCTTTGAACTGGATTGTCTTCTTTTCTCGGAGTGAATCTACAATCAGTCTAGGGGTATTGACAGAGGCATAGCAGGCATCAATAAAGGAGAGATAGGCCAGGAAATAGTACATGGGGGATGCTGACAATGAGCTGGCAAGGATGGTGACCAAGATGAGCAAATTTCCTACTACAGCAATGATGTAGATGAGGATAAACAAAACAAATATGATTTTCTGCATCTTTGGATCCTCAGAGAGCCCCAGAAGAATAAATTCTGTCACATTGTTTCTAGTCTCCATATATGTGCTATTGTTTATTACATTACCTGAAAAAAAGAAATCACTTGTATTATTGAAAATGTTGATTCTGTTAAACTTATTCATTCTAATTCTAATTAATGTGAAAGACCGGGATCTTACTGGATTTTGACTTTATGATGTTTTCGATTTCTTTTAATTAAAAAATTGTACTCCTAGTTTTTGAAGATGACTCAAATTGTCTCCCAGGTGAAGTATTTGATGTCTATAAACATGAGGAACATTTGTGAATAAGTACAATGTCAATGTGTACCTGTGGCCATCTGAGATAACAGCCTGCTGTGGAAGATGGATTGTATGCATAGTGGAAAGGGATATGAGGTAAGTCACAAAAGGGATACGAAATTTATCAATTCAAGTTAATGCATTTTCCTTTTATTCCTAGGAAAAAGTAAACCATGGTTTAGAAATTGAGTATATGGGTGGAAGCATGTGGAGATGTTTAAGGAAGGGAAAATCAAATCTATAACTCCAATAGTGGTCTCTGCATAATTCTGAGTGAAGTGGGTTCAAATTCAGGAAGGCAGAGATTGAACCCCAGTTAGGAGATTACATGTAATAGTTGATATAAGAAAAAACATGATGAAAGTATATCGGAACATCTGTGCAGGAATTGATAACATATTTGACTAAATCCAATAATCATATATACATGTATATATGACTGATTGCAAAAAACTGATTGTTTTTTGCAAAGACCAAGTGCCTCTCAGATACGATTCTGTAAAAGACTGCTAGAAATCCCTGTGGCTTCTCTCACTTACCCATTTTGCAGAGGTGAAAACAATCTCAGATTTGTATTGATAGTGAAACTCAGGCTTACATTACTTAAAACAATGATTAGTGCACTCCGTGTGTTTTTTGGCAGACACTTGCTAATTTGTTTCAATTTTTTGACATGTTGACCATTCTTATTTGTATGCTTATTTTATAGAATATAAAATAGATGTAAAGAGAAGTTCAAGATCCTTTCCATGTTCAATTAACAGACTAATGGCAGAACCAAGATTAGGTCAGAAAACACTTTTCAACCTTTCTTTCCTCAAAATCACCCCATGCCCCAAATTGCTGTAATTAACAATACTGAACTAGAAATCTCCTTTATACATGGCCATAATAATTATAACTACTTCATTACTACTTCAGAGACAAATGCATTTGAAATAATTTCAGAGTAGGAAACCATGCCACAAAAGCAAGTGCACGCACACGCAAACACACACACACACACCTACATACACCCACCTACACATTTAGGGGCACATAAAAATCAAGTCAAATTCCGATAGCATTCATTTAAAGGTCCTTTTATCTTGGCTTCTCTCTTACTCAAGTCTCCCTGCTCCAATCACCCCTCCACTCCAAACCATGGATTCCTGTCTCTTCTGCAACATTTTGAAAATGACTATCAAAGTGGTCAAGTACTTTGGTTTGAAAATCAAGAAGACCAAACTAAAATTTTATTTTTCTGCTTACATTTTCTTTTTATCTGGGTGTATACTTCATAAGGTATAATGTCTTTTTACCCCTCATCTATAAAGCAACATTAATACCTACCTCATGGGATTTTATGAGAATTGAAAAGGAAAAATATGATGATAACCACCATGGCTATGTAAACACATACGGATTTTCATCTGTATTTATTTTGTGTGTGTGTGCACACCTAGGAGAGATAAAGAATTGACATTTTCAGTAATAATATTTAGAAAATGTTAACAAAGCAGAAAGGTCAGAAAGGATCATCTTCAACATAATTGTTCATTTTCTATGTGAAAGTGTATTTAAATTTATTTTCATTTTCATGATGAGTTTTCATTACTACAAGACATGTCTTGGGATGTCAGTTGTCATGAAACTGGAACCTACAGTTTACATAACTCCATGGCCTCCAAGTTTTCATCTATCAAATTTTAATTATACTTCCCAACTATCTTTTGAAGAATTGGGGTGAAAAAGAAATGTTCCATCCTTGCATTTATTTATTTATTTATTTTTTAAATATATATTTTTATTGTTATTTATGTCTTTTACACCTTGCATTTAAAGCAAACATACACATAATTAATACATGGAAAATAACAATCTTTAATAAGCATCAACACTATTAAAAAACTTACTTTTTAGTCTTAAAGAACTTAATGATGTCTGGGAATAATGTTGGGAAATAATCCCAACATTAAACTGACCTTTGGTTAGTAGATCCAATATGCAAGAAATATCATACTTGGAATGAGAGTATTCTCATAATTCAAAATCAAAACAATAGTTGTTATGAAAGTCTGTCTGTAATCAAAGTTTCCCTTCTAGACTAAAGCCTCAGAACATTACCAGAAAAAATGTAGGATTGAATTTAGAAGGACTTCTTTGAAGCACTGGAGAACTGCTGTGGGTGGCTCTGGTCCGATAGTCAAGAAGCAGAGAATGTGGAGCAAACATAGTCACAAGAATCATTTAACTCCAGAGGAATCTTACCCTTCAAAGTGTGATCAGCAAAAATAAATTCAAGCTTTCAATGTACGCATATTTAAAGAGATTCCCCTAAAAGTTCTTTCATGAGGAGAGATGCTGCTGCTTCTCCCAGGAATTAATTATCTGCTTTGATGGAAAAGCTTTGTCTGAGATGCAGGTATTCTGGAGAGACAAGTTTGAGAGACACCTATTTATGAGTGGGGAATTGTATTCCCTACACTTGGAACCTGAACACATGGAACCTCATTTCTCTATGAGAATCCAGGTTTCTAAGACATCTGAATGTCACGTGAATAGCAAGGTGACATAATTCTAGGGTGGGGACCTCTGATCTAGCTGCCTTGTTTGTTCACATTTCTTTTCTTATCAAATGTTAAACATTTTCTAGGATCCCACTGATGATTGCTTGATGGCTAGAGCTATGAGAGTATAAACTTAACGGCAGTCACTTTAAAGTACTTTACTTCCAAAAGCTGTTTTGCATATAAATCTCAGCAGAGCAGAAGTAAATAGAAAACTAGTGTTCCTGTTAGTTATCTCTGGGACTGACAGTCTGGTCAGGCACCATTACAAATGTGGAGAGTAATCTCCAACACAAGCAAAGAGTTCCAGGCATTCCACAACTTTGTCATTTTGTAATGTTGAATTTTTCTTTCCCCAAATTATGATTATTGAGGCAAAGTATGATTTCATCTTTTATCTGCTTCAAGGTTTATAGGTTTAAACCTATGAATGTAAACTTTCATGCCCTACCCACAACCAGTGCTCCCACAACTCTCCACCATGACCCACTGGGCCCCTTCCCTCCTTCACTCACCTCACCCCTCCACACTTTCACAGTTTTATAATCAGATGTTAAGAGTTTATTACTGATTTGTTCTTGACTTACTGTTTTATATGTCTCTATTTTAAGTTTAGCTGCCATCTTTTTTTATTGTTATTTATGTCTTTTACATTTTGTATTCCCCTTGGGCAGCCCACCACCAATTCACCCGTGATCCATCTCCATGGTCCCCTGTATTCTCCTCTCTTCCATTTTGTGCCCTTATCCTCCCCTCCCCCCTCCCCACCGCTGAGTGTCTCTCTCCCACCCGGCCTCCCTATAGTCCTGTTATAAGTGAAACCATTCGATATTTTTCTTTTTCTTTCTGGCTTATTTCACCGAGTATGATTCCCTCTAATTCCATCCATTAATGTGTTGATGTCAATATGGTCATTTAGTGTTGCTAAAGCTATTACAGATTGAGCTGTGTCATTCACTGGTTTTGCAACTTTCATGTGCTCTCTGTCCTATCTCATCCCAGGTTTCCCTAATGATACCGATCACCATTTTTGTGTATGTTTCCTTTTTTGTGTTGCCTGTAAGATACCTACATACCTGTATCCTCATGATTACTTTTCAGGTATCCAGTCCTTAGTTACCTTGTTGGTTTCTTTCTTTCTCATGGCATATTATTTACTCTAAGGAATCAGTCCGCTGAGGGTACAAGGCCCTCTCCTCCTGTTTGTCTCATATCACTGTGGTCATCTTATTCTTTGCTCCTGTGATCTTCATCTACCTGAGATCTCCGACTACTTTCCCCGTGGACAAAATCTTTTCACTACTTTACACCATTGTTGCTCCTATGTTCAATTCCTTAATCTCCACCCTGAGAAATTGAGGTTTAAGAACACCATGAGAAAACTTCGGTGTCAAATGTTATTTTTGAAAGGAAACATAATTAATTTGAAGAAACATATTGGTCAACATTTGGAAAACATGCAGTCAACATTTATTTGACTAACAAACCTTAGTCAAATAAAAAATGTATATGTGAATGATAATGCCAGGAATACTGGCTAAGAGTTACCATTCTGATATTTATCTTGAATGGAAAAAAATAAGAGAAATAGGATTAAATTTCTAAGTAATCACTAATGAAAATATAAAGCTTGCATACCGCAATTAATTGGAAACTGATTTTTGGAGTACCTAGATACACACACACACACACACACATATTTGTGTATATATATATTTATATATATTATATACATATTTATATATTTATATTATATATTATATATATTTATATATTTATATTACATATATTTACATTATATATATTATATATATTTATAATATATATATAGATTATATATTTGTGTATGTATATATGTTTGTGTGTATATATATATTTATATTTGTGTGTGTGTGTGTGTATGTATATATATGTACGAAAAAATCAATTACCAGGGAAAAATCAATTAGCAAAAAATGAAGGTACTACATAGTTCAGTGAATACAAAGACAATATTTTATGAGGATTGTATTATTAAAACTTCTGTCTTGTGGTTCAAACTACATAGTGTTCCACATTTTGCTTTAATGGAAGGAAGTTGAAATCTAAAATTGTATTTTATATTAATAGATTTAAATTTCTGATAGAATATTAACAGATGCATCTCTAGTGTCATCAGAAATCGTCATGTAATAAAGAAATATTTAGGGTAGAATCTGTTTGAAAGCTGGTCAATGCTCCTGACATCACTTTGATATAAATAGCTACTGACAGCAGAGACATGTAATTTAGATATTGAATCAAACTTTCCGCAGCTCCACCTTTTGACTAAGATTTAATGGCATTTCCTATAATTTCATGGTACTATTTAAAATGTCTTTACCCATGTTATATGATTGAATTTTGTAAGTAAATTGAGGGTAATTGGATCCAGACCCGGGGCTATTTCTCACTACAATGAAAAATGAGGAAAACTAGAAAAAACAAATTCTATGTGTTCTCACAGCTCACGAAAGCACACACTGAGACTTAAATGCATATTACTAAGCAAAGAGGTCAGTTTGCACAAGCTCCCGAGTCTGATATCAACTAGATAGATGAACTCTGGATAAGGCACAGCCCTGGAGACAGCAAGAATCAGTGGACTCCAGGGTTGGGCGGAGGTGGAGTTAGCAACGAGTGGGAGAACAGAGAGTATTTTCAGGACAGTGAAAGTTTCCTGTATGTTACTACATTATGGATATTTTTGTTTTAAATGGTGAAATCCAGACTATACTGTGCTGAGAGTGAACCAATGAACTTTTGTTCATGTAACCAACGAACACTCGTTAATAATATGTGTCAGTATAGATTCATTTAATAAATGTCACACTCTTGAGGGGGAGGTTTTCCCTGTGTGGTGACAGTAAATACATGGAAACCTCTGCTCTTTTCACTCCATTTTTCTGAAAATAAAGTTTATTGCATAAAAAATATTTTGTGACATAGGACGTTGCTTTGTAGCTATAATGAAGCATAGACATCTGAGAAATATGTTCCGAGGAGAACAAAAGAAATGGCTATGACAAGTTTTTTGAACATGCTTAATAGTATTGGAACTAAGATCTCTTAACGGCAAATCTCACAACACAGAGGGGACTAGGTCAGTGCTTTTATGAAAGCAATGTAAATAAAATACTGAAAGGATTTTAGAATAAATACATGCAATTACTGTTATGGTCATTCTGGAGACAAGGCAAAAAGAAAGTTGAAGAGTAGTAAACATAATGAGGGAAATACAACTACAATTACAAAAACAATTGTAGAAATATGGCAAAAAGGAATAGAATCTCAGCATTTACTAATACAATAAAACCATCAACAGATTTAAATGTATATCTTGAAAAACCATCACAATACCTTTGTCAGTCTGAAGATTGAAAGGCAAGGGCCTCCCCGGGCCTCCCCGGTGGCGCAGCGGTTAAGCGCTGCGCTGTGGAGCTGTCGGCAGCGGCGACGCGAGTTCGATGCCCGGCCGGGGAGAATCCCACATGGCGCGGCAGACCTCTCCTGCCTTGCCCGCTGCTCCCCTCAGCAGTGTATTTCTGATCTGCCTGTTCTGCTCCCCGCTCCGTCTCTGGTGAACCCTCTCGCCGCCCCACACCTCTGGCCTGTACCCCAGCTTGTATGTATAAATAAAAAATAAAATCTTAAAATAAAAGATTGAAAGGCAATGTTTGAAAGCGAGCATTTCACTCCCTGCAAATTTATATTGTTTATGAACTAGGGAAACATGCTGTTTGCTTTTAAATTGGCTCACAGTATAAGGACATGGGTAACTTTGTTTGAGAAAAATAAAATGTGTTAACAAGAATTCAGCGTAACACCTGCTTTCTTTGACTGTGGACATTGATCTCACATATCTATGACATCCTTTAATGTCACTCACAGATGTGCACTAGTAACGAAATTAGTAATCTGTAAACCCCCAATTTAAATGTGCCTCCTTCTAACTATCAGGGAGAAATTAAATCCAGCAAACCCTCAGTGCCTACAGTGACTTTCTCTTTTAAATACTTTACTTATCTTAGAGTGATTTTTAGGTTCGCCTGAAGTAAAGAGGTAGGTAAAGAGATTTAAAAACAGTGTGTCTACCTGCCCAGTAGCAGCAACAACAATTTTCAATAGTAATTTAGCTCTTAGGGGCCTCCCTGGTGGTGCAGGGGTTAAAGTCTCAGTGCTGTCAAGCTATTGCCAGTCACTGTGGCATGAGTTTGATCCCTGGTCAGGGAGCTGACCCACATGGCACAGCAGACCTCTCCTGTCTCACCCACTGCTCCCTTCAGCAGTGTATTTCAGTCGATCTGCCTGTTCTGCTCCCCACTCTGTCTCTGGTGAATCCTTTCACCCCCCCACATCTCTTCCCTATGCCCCAGTTCTTGTATGCATAAATAAGTAAAATAAATCCTAAAAATATAGTACATTAGCTCAGGTGTTTAGGTCTCTCTCCAGTGGGGTGTCCTAGTTATGAGAAAAAGGGTAATGGAGATGTTGGAGATTCTTTTTTTGTGTGTACTCTTTTTGTGTTTTTTTATTGTTATTTATATTTTTTGCATTGCATATTCCCCTTGGGTAACCCACCACTGATTCACCCTTGACCGACCCATCACCATTGTCCCTTGCGTTGGAGAGTCTTTCTCTGAAGGTAGCAGTGGACTTGCCTGAAACTTTTTTTTCAAGGATGTGTCTTGGCTTCCTATTTTCCTCAGCAGGAAGGAACAAAGAACCTTCCAAGCTCACTGACTATCCTCAGGAAGAGCCAGCTGTCCCTTCCTTCATGGGCATGCATTCTTTCAGACTGTATTCCCAAATGCTGTTAGTATTTTTGTTTTCCAAGTTCTTTAAATTTCTTTCATGTTTTGCTTTCACTGATCTTCAATAATTTTGAGCCCCCAGCATTGTAAATTCCCTGACAAATGGGTGAGATAGCAGGCAGAATGATCTGACTGTACCATGAATTATAACTAGAACAATGATATTTCTATATACTTTATTACTTGTACACATTTAATTCAAAATGGGTCTTGGAGATATATATATATATATATATATATATATATATATGTAAAAAGCATTTATATAAAATTAAAATTCTTTTTTGTTTTACATTTGTAAAAAGTTTTAAAATATGGTATAAAATGTGTGTTCAAAAAGAAAATGTTAAATTGAACTTATCATAATTAATATTTTTATAGCGGGTGAATCATATGACCAGATTTAATAAGTATTTGAGAGTTTTGAAACAAAACCTATATATGTCTCTGAGATTTGTTAGTGTGTTTTTTGCAGAAATCAGTAAACATATGACCAGCTAGCTCCTTCTCTGACCTGACACACATCAGATTGAGTGAAATTTGGTCATTATTGGCCATGACATAGAAGTGATCATCCAGTAAACATTGGGTTTTGATCTCCTCTGCTGAAGTACTAGAAATTTCATTTACTCGGCATTATTAAACTTTCAAAACTGGAAACAAGTGCTATGCTTAAAAATACCCAATTTCCAACTCCTGTTGCTTAGTGGCTATTTGAGATGGGTATTTAATGAAAAGAATCTGCATTTTTATCTGCACATTGGAGCTAACAATATGTCAATATGTATTATTATGTGTATCAAATGATACGATGAACTTCACCAAATAACCTCTCAGTGTATTTAAATTTATTATTATTATTATTGTCATTAAGCTCTGTATTTTCATCTCAACCAAATTAAGTTCTATAAATTTGATTTCCTGAAGTTTCAAGTGGTTAAGAAGTCTTGTATAATTTGTATGGTAAAGAGAGAGACTAACTGAATTCAGTGCCAACAGGTGAGGCTGAGTCCAAACAACCTGTAAATATACAGTGATAGGAGAAAGAACTGAAGGTTTAGTCCCATTAAAGCACTGCTGTAGTTGGAGAGTTTTCTTCTTCTGATTTTTCTGTATCTTTTATTTTTCATTTTTCATCTCTACCAACTTTATGGAGAAAGGACTTTATTATTTTTGGCTTCCCTTTCCTTTGCCTCCCATTTTCCAAGCATAAATTTCAATAATGTTACTAAATATAAGCACCCAGGGACAAGTTATGTGGCAGGTCATCGATTTTCCTAGATTATGTATTTTATACATTTAGAATTTTGAATGTAGTCCATTCCTTGACTGTAGTGTCCATGATCGGTTCTCTTTGATAAATCTCATCTCAGATTTCTGAAAGATAATCTAATACATTTAGTAGCTACCTAGATTTCCTCCTTTTCCAGAAAGATGGGAGAGCACTGAGCAGTCCAAGATTCTTCAACTTCACCTTCTGACTAGACTTATTGGACTCCTGGGAAATAGTGGATGCGACAAACTCATGTAAGTGTGGAAGGTAAACATCCAAGGGAACCAGGGACATTGCCATGGACAGTGGTTTAACAACATTTGGCCAGGATGCATTGAAGGTTGCCATTGGGGATATAATTACTTCAAGCCTTCCAAGACCTATTAATTTTGTGTTGTGCTCACGTTTATATTTTGTTCTTCTGAGCCACATTTCATCAGAGAGAGGCAAAAATCAGATGATTCCTAGAACATAAATATTGAGAGAGTTTTGCCAGATTTTAAAATACTTTTTGATTGTATTTTATTCTGAGCTAGAGTTGTGTCAAACATGGATTGAAAATGGCGCTTCCCTGAGGGATGAAGAGGCACTGCTTGCATCACTAATACCCTTTATGGACATGTGAAATCCGCTTCCTTTGCAAGCTTGTGAAAGTTTCAGGACATGTGAGATTTCCAGAATATTTTCAGAGATTCAGTTTGGATATGCATGAATTATTACTTTGGAATGCTGTATATTTTCTTCTAGATTATGGCATGGGAGACAAATTGTTAAGCCTCTGAGGACTAAGTGCATCCAGATGGAGCCCAGAGCTGAATTAACAGGCATTCAAATCTGCTGTTTCTTGAATGAACCATGTCACCTTAGTATGGGAAGGGTTCCTCAAGCATGTTCCATTTAATTATATGTTCTTTGAGCATTTCTATAGAATTTTACTTAAAATTTGCAACTTTACTGGCAGCACATGATAGTGATTATTTTATAAATGTTCTACCTTTATATAGTATTCTTTTTTCATCAGCAAAATTCCAGTTACAAATAACATGGTTCAATACATTTCATGTTTGAGTGAATTACTGCTAAAACTTGTGATTGTATGTATTCCTTCATGTTACTGTTAAAAATAGCCCAGTGTATGCTTGAACATCTCCAAAAATGAGATATTCCTGTATCTCAAAACACCTTACATCGTAAAATAGACTAGTTTCATCTGAATCAACAAAGGCAAGTTTATGGCATGATGCATTCTCATACATTAAGGAAAAATTGGAATATGTGATGGAAACTTTTATTTAAAGCTAAGTGTTTCCATTTATATGGTGAGAACATAACCCAAATGCATGTATAATTTCAAGAAATAAAGTAATTGATCATAGCTCTGTCATACAAAAAATATCCAGTAGTGGAGTGTTAAGAAATGCCCTAAGATAACCAATCTATCTTCAAGTTAACAAGTAATGTTGAAATTGAATCGTATCTTGTCATTACTAAATACATGTTGTAAATACCCTTCCTTTCATCCGTCCCTCCATCCTTCCTTCCTTCTTTTTCCATTTAATGTGATGTGTCTTGCAGGACAATTTCTGTAGCTGTTTATTGATGCATTTAAGGAAGAATCACTATAAAAGGAAAATGACTGCTTTGAGTCATATTTGTTATTGGACATTTCCTATTAGTTCTTGTATTCCTCATTCAATTCTGAATTCTGTAAACACATCTGCATTTCATGGAGGGAGAGAAGGAGGTATAAAAAGATTAACCATTAGTTTAGTATCACATTTGTAAATTATTTCACACTCCTCAACTTTTCTCTTTCTACATTTCACTGCTAATCATTTGCTCTGTGATTGGCCAAAATTGTTTATTTTTTAACTGTGACCTCAATTCTTTCATACTTTTCCTTAATATAACTATGATGTTTATGTCAATAATTCTCCCCATTTCCTTCCTCTTATAACAATAACCATATACTATGTTCTCCATGATCTAGAAAACAAGCAAGAATCCTGATATGAGGGGTTTGCTTTATTGTCAAACTGATGGAAAATTATTTGAAATATTTAGAATCACATAAATGATTCCCCACCTTATAAAACATTTCTATATTTTCAAGCTATGGTTAACAGCTAAACACTCTGATAGAAAATTGCTTTTCTGTGTTGGATACAGGAGGATAAGAAGTCCTCTACGACACTAAAAACAGGTAAGGAAAAATCTACTTTATTCAGAATCTCACAATATAATTTAAAAAATATTCCCCTTAGTGTAGACACTTTAAGATGTCATAGCTTTGTCTACATAGCACAAGTATTTGGAAACATACAAAAACAAATTTTTAAGTTACTTAATCTAAATAATAGAATTTAAAGCATAAATTTATTTTTATTATCAAAATCATATTTATATATTAGACGATTAGTAGTGTCAAATAAAATATATGATCATTATCATTGTAACATAAATTTCCACAATAGATTTATCGCAAAAGCATGTGAAAGCAGTCAAGTGCAATAAATAGGTCAAAATTAATATTGAGACCCCATTTATGTCAATCAATTTAGTAAATATATTATTGTTTTCATGCTGTCATCTTTCCTCAAATCTTATGATTTCTTTCTTTCAGACAAAGAATTAATTTGTATAAAATGTACACCAAACTCAAATACATGGAAAACCAGAGAAACATCTCAGAATTCATTCTTCTAGGACTTTCTTATCACAAGAATGTTAAAATATTTTGCTTTGCATTTTTCTTACTCTGTTATCTTGCCCTGCTGGCAGGAAACCTTCTGATCCTTGTCTCCATTCGATACAGTCCTCTTTTTGACCAACCAATGTATTATTTCCTTATCCACTTGTCATCCATGGACATCTGCTATACCTCCACTGTTACACCCAAATTAATTGGTGACCTGCTGGTGGAGAGAAAGACCATCTCCTATGGTAGCTGCATGTTGCAGATCTTTACCTTGCACTTATTTGGAGCTGTTGAAGTCTTCATTCTTACTTCCATGGCTTATGATCGCTATGTTGCCATCTGCAAACCTCTCCACTACATGATTATCATGAGCAGGACGAGATGCAATCTCCTTGTTTTAGCTGCGTGGGTCGGTGGAGCTGTCCATTCCTTTCCTCTCTTTATCATGTCAATCATTTTGCCCTTTTGTGGTCCTAATGCAATAGATCACTATTTTTGTGATGTTTTTCCTTTGTTAAAACTTGCCTGTACTGACACCTACCTCACCGGTGTCATAGTGATTATTTTTTCAGGTATCATGTCCTTAGTTACCTTTGTTATCTTATTTCTTTCTTATGGCATTATACTGTTCACTCTAAGAAATCAGTCTGCCGAGGGGAGACGCAAAGCCCTCTCCACCTGTTGGTCTCATATCACTGTGGTCGTCTTATTCTTTGTTCCTGTGATCTTCGTCTACCTAAGACCTCCTACTACTTACCCTGAGGACAAAATATTTGCACTATTTTATACCATTGTTGCTCCTATGTTCAATCCCTTAATCTATACACTGAGAAATACAGAGATGAAAAACACCATGAGGAAACTTTGGTGTCAATCATTGATTTCAAAGGAAATACATAATTAATTGGAGAAGCTTAATGACTATAAGGGGTAGATGTAAGTGAAAATATCAGGTGACTTTCTTTTTTATATCCCACATTATTTCTTAAAAAGAATAAATGTGGGAAATAGAGCTCTAATATTACCTGAAAAAATTAATTGGAAAGTAAATTGGTTTTGTGGAACATGATAAATGTGTGTCTATACACACACACACACACACACACACATACACACATATGTATAAATGTAGAATCATTCAAAATGAGACAATGCCATATTAATCACTAAAATGCAATTTTATTGATAATTGTATTAAAACTTTGACATAATGTCTAAACTATAATGTCATACATTCTGTGTAGTGGTAAAGTTGAAATCTAATATTAAAGTAATTAAAATCTGTTAAGGTACTCACACATGGGCCACTAGCAGCATTCACAAACCAGTTATTTAATAAAAATACATTTAGAGTGAATCTGTTTTAAAGAGTTTCAATGTTCCTAACTCCTTTTTGTTTTTTTTAAAGATTTATTTATTTATATATACAAGCTGGGATACAGGCCAGAGGCGTGGGGCAGCGAGAGGGTTCACCAGAGACAGAGCGGGGAGCAGAACAGGCAGATTGACTGAAGTACACTGCTGAGGGGAGCAGCGGGCGAGGCAGGAGAGGTCTGCTGTGCCATGTGGGAATCTCCCCGACCAGGCGTCGAACTTGGGTCACTGCTGCCGACAGCTCCACAGCGCAGCGCTTAACCACTGAGCCACCAGGGAGGCCCCCAACTCCTCTGTGAAATAATAACTAGTGAAGAAAGAGTGAGAATCTGTAACTCAAAAAATTGAAAACAAAGTGATTGGCATCACACCTGCTGATAAGAATTCAGTAGCATTTCCCATAAAACTTAAGGAACTAAATGACAAAATGAAGTGTCAACCCACTTGTATTTGACTAAAATTGATAAAGTGTGAGTCATTGTTTCCAGAAATATCTTCCTCCTGAAAAGAGGAAATTTTCAATAAAGCAAAATAAAACATGTGGTCAAGAAACAAACCAAAAATGCCTTTTGACTGAGAGGGCTGTGTATAGCAGCTTTATTCATAATTGTGAAACCTGGATGACAGCCAAGATGTCCTTCAATAAGTGAATTAATTAACTGTGGTACAATGGAATGGAATGGAATGACAATGGAATTTTTTTAATATATATTTTTATTGTTATTTATGTCTTTTACATTTTGTATTCCCCTTGGGTCGCCCACCACCAATTCACCCGTGATCCATCTCCATGGTCCCTTGTGTTCTTTTCTATTCCATTTTGTTCTCTTTTCCTTTCCTCCCCCCCCCCCACTGATTGTCTCTCTCCTATTTGGTTTCTTTATAGTCCTGTTATAATTGAAACCATTTGATATTTTTCTCTTTCTTTCTGGCTTATTTCACTGAATATGATCCCCTCTAATTCCATCCATGTCGCTGCCAAAAACACTAATCCGAAAGGATACATGCACCCGTATGTTCATTGTGGCACTGTTCACAATAGCAAACGTATGGAAGCAATCCAGATGTCCAAAAATAGATGACTGGATCCAGAAGATGTGGTACATATACACAATGGAATACTATTCAGCATTCAAAGAAGATAAACACATGGACAATGGAATATTATCATTGCTGAAAAGAAATGAAGTAAAAAGCCAAGAAAACCCAGGCAAGAACCTAAAGGCACATTACAAAGTGGAAATCTGAAAGCAACGACTGAATGCTCTCACCTATATGAGCCCCTGGGAAAGACAAGATACCAGACAGTGAATTGAGGAGAGCCAGCCCAGAGTGCAAGGTGGTGGAGTTCTGGGGAGGTTATGGGGTGGGCGAAGATCAGAAAAGGATGGGAGGGCGAGAGAGACAAATAAGGAAGCTTTGAGACATTTTTGGACAGTGAAACTGTTGGATATTGTCATTCTACAAGTCAAAACCCATAGATGGGGGCCTCCCTGATGGTGCAGTGGTTGAGCGCTGCGCTGTGGAGCTGTCAGCAGCGCGCGATGCGAGTTTGACGCCAGGCCGGGGACAGTCCCACATGGTGAGGCAGACCTTCACTGCCTTGCCTGCTGCTCCCCTCAGCAGTGTATTTCTGATCTACCTATTCTGCTCCCCACTCTGTCTCTGGTGAACCCTTTCGCCGCCTCACGCCTCTGGCCTGTACCCCAGCTAGTATGTATAAATAAATAAATCTTAAAAACAAACAAACCCATAGATCAGACAACACCAGGTATGAACATAAATGTAAACATAAATTTTTGTAAATAATGTGTCAATGTAGATTCATTATTTTGGTAATGAATTTATCTCTCTGGGGTGTTGTCCCTTGCATGGGGCAAGTGGATATATTGTTTTTCTTGGGACTTTCCACCAAATTTTCTGTAAACCGAAAACTAGTAGTTTGTTAGTTTAAAAAAACTAGTTGAACTAGTTAATATTACACTAATAACCTAATTAACTTTAATAAAGTTTGTTAGTTAAAAATACATATTGTGGTAAAATGCATTAAGCAAATCATCTTGTAGGTATAATGAGGAACAGATATCTGAGAAATACTTTCTGGGAAAGAACAGAAGAAACTGATGATAGATTTGTGTGCACAGTTAAAAGAATTGAAACAAAAGGCTCCTAAGTTAAATTTCAAATACCACAACACAGAATACACTGCATAAAATGATTTTATGTAAAAAAAGATAATTAAAATATGGAATGAATTTTAGGAAATGTAAATGCAAGGAAAGTCACAATCATTCTGTAAGGCATATATAGTGGTGAACGCAGAAAATATAATGAGGAAGATAAAATCAAGTAATTTTGCTGCTCTGAGAGAAAGATGTTGAATATTAGCAGTTACTAATTCAAAAAAGCAGGTATCACTCAATGTAAATACAGCTTTAAAAAAAATCACAAAACCGTGTTCAGTTAGAATTTGAAAGGAATGTGTTGAAAATGACCAGTTTTTTGTACCAGAAAATATGTTTCAAGTTTTATGACAGAGGAAAAGAAACGTTTTTTATTTTCCATGAATACATGGCACATTTATTGAGAAAAAGTAACAGAAGCAAGAGGGATGACTACCCAGAAATAGGCAGTCAGAGAGCTGCTGGGGAAAGACATCTTTCACTAAAATATGGGGTCATAGATAAAGTCCCACATAATTTTCTTGAAAAAACAATGTATTAACCAGACTTCAAACACATCACCACAATTTATAAAACATGTCCTTCGTTTGTAAATGTTGATAGTTCTTGTCTAGAATATTCCTTTATGACATTCATGGTCATGCATTAATAACAAAATGAGTGATATCTGAAATACCCCAACTTTAGCATTTAATGCCATGTAACTATTAAGGACAAAAGGAAACCCAGTGGACTCTCAGTCCCAGTAATGCATTGGTTTTGTTTGGTGAGAATTTACATTTTAGAGAAATTAGCTTCACCTGAAAGAAAGAAGAAGGCAAAGAGAGTTCACATGTAACCCCTGCTTTCCCACAAGTCCCTTCCCACCCATCGTCCATCTCCAATCCCAGAGGGTGGCGCCTGTGTTACCAAAGATGAACGTGCATTGGCACATCATTATCACAAAGACTTCCTAGTTACTTGATGGTTCACTCCTTCTTTACACTGTACATTGTAAGGTTTGTGGCATTGTGCAGTATTTTCACTGTCCTAAAAATCTTCTGGGTCCTTCCTGTTCATCCTTCCTCTTCAGGTAATGTCTTATTCTTGGATTTTCATTAAGGAGAAACTACTGTTCTAATCATTTCTTTCCTTGACATCTTATAAATCACACAACCAATCTTAGCCCTGTGTCTTTGTTCCCATTTTCCGGACAGCTGTCTCTACCCACGTCCAGTCTTATCTCAGCAGGGTGACTGGATTGTGGGCATATGCTGCCACTGAATGAGCTACTCTTGAAGCCCAAGCAGGAAGAGACCCTGTAGGGTGCAATGGTCTGTGGAGGGAACTGAGCTGGACACAGCAGCATCACCAAGATCTGCATCATCACTGGCCCCTTTGACTCCCTAATCATGACAATAACATGCACTGCTCTGCCTTTGCTAGTCAAGCCTAATCCACCTGTCCCCAAATTAAAGCTTGGTCCTCACTGACTTTTTTTTTTTTAAGATTTATTAATTTATGCATACATGCTGGGGTGTAGACCAGAGGTGTGGGGTGGTGAGAGGATTCACCAGAGACAGAGTGGGGAGCAGAACAGGCAGATCGACTGAAGTACACTGCTGAGGGGAGCAGCGAGCGAGGCAGGAGAGGTCTGCTGTGCCATGTGGGAGTCTCCATGGCCGGGTATTGAACTCGTGCTGCAGTGGCTCTGGACAGTTTCATAGTGCTGCGCTTAACCCGTTGCACCACCAGGAAGTGCCCTCTTCACTGAATTTTTGATCCAGTTTTATGTCTTGCCTCTGAGGCTTTTATAAGCTCAGTGTTCCTCAAGTTTCAGACACAGTCAAGTTTCAGTAATTCATTATTGAATTAATAGAGCAATAGGCACAGCCATACTGCACAGACCAGGTGTGTGCTCACTCTTGTCAACCCTTGACTTTAGTTATGTCTTCCCTTCCTAACGATACTACTATTCCAGTACATGTCTGTTAACTATGCCAGGTTCTTTTCCTCTTTGGGAAACAGGTTTATGTCTTTCACCTACGGAGTCCTTTTTTTAATTCGGTTTTTGGACAATATATGATTTCTTCCATCAGATGGGGTCACCATAGTTCTCCCACCACCATACTCTCTTATGCTGTACCCCCCTCATAATCTCCCCTTCCCACCTTTTCCTCACCCTCTCCCCTCTTGGGTCGGCTTTGAAGGTTTGTCTTTGTCTGAGTTTCATTGCCCTTCAGTTCTTTGTTGTGTGTCCCCTGATGTTGATTTTATACCTCCTGTGTTTCCATAATTTTACTATTATAATGCTCTGTTGCCATTTACTGATGACTCTGGGAATCTTTCAATGCCCTAAGCTCAGTGAAATGAGAAACTGGATATGTTGATTCTCCTCAGAATGCAACTGTCAGTGTGTCTGATGACTTCCTGTGGGATGAAAGTTCTTTTTGATAAATAATGAGGGATGGAGGAATGAATGAAAATAATTCATCCAGAAACTTCACTGTGTTAGAGAGTGATATCTATTCTAAAAAGACTTCACGATAAAATATTAGAAATAAAAATTATTAACACAGAAATAATACATGGGGATTCATAAGATATGTTTTGCCAAGAGCACAGAATATCAAGTTGATCATTCACTGAGATTCTCCATTTCAATTTCTCTCGTACTCTTTAATTTGAAGGGGAAGAAAACTGTAGTTTACTTAAAAGTTCTAATTAGAATTCTCAAAATCTGAATCAGATAAAGGAAGAAAAAATTCCCCTCCTTTCATTTCTATTTATTTACTCTAAGTTTTATTTAGTTATACATCTTCTTTTATAATTTTATTCATTCAGGAGTAATGTCATAAACCAGTCATTATGCTGCCTCATATGAAGGACGGTTAGGTGTTACAAGTGTGTTGTAAGTTTGGGGCATAAACAGTTAACAAACTGAAATTCCTGTTTGAGATTTAAATGTTGCTCATTAGAGTTATCACACATTCTAATGGATTAACAGCTTAATATAATGCCATGTGTACAAAAAAATTGTTGGAAATGTAGTAAGCTTGATAGTAACCTTGTTAGTTACTCTCAAAGCTTCAATGATCCATTGTTTTTATTTACATCCCTAACACAGTATGATACCAAAATGTTACAAGCACCATATTACCTCAATTACGATACATAAAAATGAGCAAAGTTACTAAGGAAGAGTTTTTGGAATTTAGTTAATGAACTAACATATAAGCACATATTTCACATGTACATACATAGATATACACATAACTCTACACATATATAATGTGCGTAGTATGTGTATATATGCATGTGTGTGTGTGTGTGTGTGTGTGTGTGTGTGTTTATAATGCTCAACAATGGCTTGGGTCAATAAATAGCAACCGGAATCATTTTCTTACATTTCAGTCATTATTGTGTGACTGTGTAAGTTGTTAGAAGCATGGATGACAAATCATCCTCTAGTTACCCAACCCCAGTACGCTCATTTGGTTGAACTCCCACTTATGTCAATTTCCTCGCTTGAAAATATGAATAATTCTGGTGCTTACCTCTTGGATTGTTGTAGCGATTACTGCTTAAAACGTAACTAGTTTATTATTTTTCATACTTACTTTTGCTGGATAGGCCTATGAATAATACACAGATATAGAAGGTAATATAACTTCAATTTTTTTAGACTTCCCAAATATTCAAAGAGTGATACTGGTTTAGGTTTTCTCACTTCATTATACTTGCATCTATTCCATATAATGCAGAATCTATCATGAGAGCAGTTAATTTAATAATTTTTATTGATGAGGTCATTCAAAATGTCTTCTTGATCCTTTCCTCAGTTGAGTCAATGTCAGTCTCCAGGCACATTTATTTGTCATCTGGAAAAATTTTCCTGCTAAACAACTTTCTAATGGCATTTTTCATCTGGGCATTTCTCAAGGTGTAGATTAAGAGATTCAACATGGGAGTTATCATAGTGTAGAACACAGTAACAGCTTTATCAATGGGTAAAGTCACTGCAGGTCTCAGGTACACAATTATGCAGGGCACAAAGAACATGACGACTGCTGTAATATGGGAGATACAGGTGGAGAGGGCTTTCTGCCTGGCCTCTGCACTGTGGTTCCTTAAGGAGCGCAGAATAACCACATAGGAGCCCATCAAGAGAATAAAGTTCAACGAACAGATGAACCCACTGTTGGCAGCAACAAAGAGTCCCAGGGTGCGGGTATCCCTGCAGGCCAGATTGAGCAAAGGATTCAGATCACACATAAAGTGATCGATGACATTAGGACCACAGAAGGGTAGTCGGAAAATGAAGAGGATCTGTATGGTTCCATGAAGAAAGCCTCCGAACCATGACACTCCCACTAGCAGGTCACATACCCGTCGACTCATGATGGTTGCATAGTGTAAGGGTTTGCAGATGGCCACGTAGCGGTCGTAGGCCATCGCAGTGAGGAGGATGACCTCAGCGCCTGCAAAGAAATGTTCCCCAAAGACTTGGCACATGCATCCATTGAACGGGACTGTCTTCTTTTCACGGAGTGAATCTACAATGAGTTTAGGGGTATTGACAGAGGCATAGCAGGCATCGATAAAGGAGAGATAGGCCAGGAAATAGTACATGGGGGATGCTGACATTGAGCTGGCAAGGATGGTGACCAAGATGAGCAAATTTCCTACCACGGAGAAGACATAGATGAGGAAAAACACAACAAATACGATTTTCTGCATCTTTGGATCCTCTGATAGCCCCAGGAGAATAAATTCTGTCACATTGTTTCTAGTCTCCATATATGTCTTATTGGATGTTACATTACCTGAAAAAAGAAAACACTTGTTATTACTGAAATGTTGAATCTCTTAAACTCTTCATCCTAATATAGGTGAAATACATGGATACTACTGGATATTTCCTTTTATAATGTTTTGGATTTTTTAAATTAAATATATTGTTCCCCTAGTTTTGAAGATGACTCAAATTGCCTCCCAGGTGAAGTATTTGATAGGAGTATAGATATGGGGAACATTTGTAAACCAATACATAGGATGCCATATGTGTACCTGTGACCATCTCAGATAATAACCTGCCATGAAAGATGGATCATACACATAGTGGTAGGTAAGTCAGGAAAGGGTTATGAAATCTATCAATGCAAAGTTAACACACTACCCTTTTATTCCTAGGAAACAGTAAATCATGGTTTAGAAATTGAGAATATGGGAGGAAGTACGTAGAGAAATTTAAGGAAGGGGAAATCTTGGCTACAACTCCAGTAATGGTCTCTGCATAATCCTGAGTGAAGTGGGCTTAAATTCAGGAAGTCAGAGGTTGAAACCCCAGTTAGGAGGTTACTTATACTAGTTGATATGAGGAAAAACAGGGCATTGGTAACCGAAATATGATGAAAGAATATCGGAGCATCTGTAAGGAATTAATAATGTATTTGACTAAATCCAATGATTTTATATGATATATATATATATATATATATATATATATATATATATATATATATATTTATATGTAAGTATGTATATTTTTAAATGACTGATATGTGCAAAGGTCCAGTGCCTCTCACATATGATCCTATACAAGACTGAGAGAAATTACTGTGGTTGGTCTCACTTATCCATTTTGCATAAGTGAAAACAATCTCAGAATTGTTTTTCTAGTAATACCTAGGCTTACAATAGTAAAAGAATGATTAGTGCACTGCAAGTGTTTTTTGCAGACACTGGTTGATTTACTTCAAATTTTTGACATGTTGACCATTCTTATTTATATACTCATTTTATGTTTTATAAAATAGGAGTAAAGGGAGTTAAAGATCCTTCCCAAATTCAATCAGCTGATGAATGGCAGAACCAAGATTAGGTCAGAAAACACTTTTACTCTTTCTTTCCTCAAAAATTTTTCCCCCAATTGCTGTAATTAACAATATTGAACTAGAAATATCCTTTTTACATGACTATAATAATTATAACTATTTTAATACTACCTCAGAGACAAATGCACATGAAACAATTGCAGAGTAGAAAACATGCCCACAAAAGCAAACACACACACACACACACACACACACACACACACACACACACACGAACAATTTTGAGCTCCGTCATGTCACTCACATTGGGATAGCAGTCACTGAATGGTCCTACTTTGGCTTCTCTCCCTTACTCAAGTTTCCGTATTCCAGTCCCTGCTCCGTTGATGGATTCCTGTCTCTTCTGCAACATTTTGAAAATGACGATCGCAATGGTCAAGCACATTGGTTTGAAACTCAAAAAGAGCAAATTAGAACTATTTGTCTGCTTGAATTTTCTCCTTAGCTGGGAGTATATTTCATAACATGTAACATCTTTTTACCCCACATCTATAAAACACCACTAATACCTACCTCACAAGTTTTGATGAGAATTGATAAGGAAACATATATGAAGATATACACCATGCTATGTAAACACATTTGGATTTTCATCTGTATATTTTGTGGGTGCACACCTATGAGAGAGAAAGAAGTGACATTTTGCGTAATAATACTTAGAAAATGTTAACAAAGCAGGAAGGTCAGAAAGAATCATCTTCAATAAAATTTTGCATTTTCTATGTGGGAAGTGTTTTTAAATTTATTTTCATTTCAGCATGTATTTTGATTACTACAAGAGGTATCATGGGGTGCCTGATGTCACAGAACTGGAACCTACAATTTACATAACTCCATGGCTTCCAAGTTTTCAACTATCAAATTTTAATTGTACTTCCCAACTATCTTTTAAAGAATTGGGGTGAAAAAGAAATGTTCCATCATTGCATTTAAGGCATACAGACATATAATTAGTACATAGAAAATAACAACCTTTAATAAACATGAACACTATCGAAAAACTTACCTTTTAGTCTTAAAGAACTTAGTGATGTTTGAGAATGTTCAGAAATAATCCCAACTTTAAACTGACCTTTGGTTAGTAGATCCAATGTGAAAGAAATATCATACTTGAAATGAGAGTATTCTCATAATTCAAAACCAAATCAATAGTTGTTATGAAAGTCTGTGTAATCAAAGCTTCCCTTCTAGACTAAAGGCTCAGAACATTTCCAGAAAAAATGTAGGATTGAATTTAGAAAGGACTTATTTGAAGACTGGAGAACTGTTGCGGGAGGTTTGGTCCCATAGTCAAGAAGCAGAAAGTGTGGAGCAAACACATTTACAAGTGTCACTTAACTCCAGAAGAATCTTGCTCCTCAAAATGTGATCAGCAGAAATAAATTCCAGTCTGCACTGTACGGATATTTAAAGGGATTCCCCTAGAAACTCTTTCTTGAGGAGAGATGCTACTTCTTCTCCAAGGAATTAATTATCTGCTTTGATGGAAAGGCTTTGTCTTAGAAGCAGGTATTCTGGAGAAACAAGTTTGAGAACCACCTATTTTTTTGGGGAATGTACTCCCTACACTTGGAACCTGAACACATGGATCCTGAATTCTTCTGGGAACCCAGGTTTCCTAGACATCTGAATGTCATGTGAAAAAGTGACATAATTTCAGGGTTGGAACCTCTGCTGTGTCTCTCTTGTTTGTTCACATCTGTTTTATTATCAATGTCAAACCTTTTCTGGGAACCCACTGATGACTGCTTGAGAGCTAGAACTGTGAGAGTATAAACTTAATAGCAGCCACTTTAAAGTATTTTACTCCCAAAAGCTCTTTTGCACATTCATCTAGAGTGCAGAAGTAAACAGAAAACTAGTGTTGCCCGTAAGGTACCTACATCCCTGTATCCTCATGATTACCCTTTCAGGTATCATGTCCTTAACTTTGGGAATCTTTCAGTGTATCCGAAACTCAGTGAAGTGAGGACCTGGATATGTTCATTCTCCTATGAATTATAGCTATCAACATGTCTGCTGACTTCTTGTGGGATGGAAGTTCTTTTTGATAAATAATGATGGACGGAGGAATGAATGAAAATTATTCCTCCAGAAACCACTTGTATGTAGAGAGTGATAACTCTTCTAAAAAGATTTCACAATAAAATGTTAGAAAGAAAAAGATTAACCGAGAAATATTACACAGGGAGTCCACATTCATAAGATGCTATTTTGCCAAGAGCAGAGAGTATCAAGGTCAATATTTGATCATTCACTGAGTCTCTCCATTTGAATTTCTTTTTCACTCTTTAATTTGAAGAGGAAGCATACTGTAGATTCCCTAAAAGTTCTAATTAGAATTCTCCTCAGAGGGGCCTTCCTGGTGGCTCAGCGGTTAAGTGCTGTACTGTGGAGCTGTCGGCAGTGGCAACGCAAGTTCGAAGCTCAGCGGAGGAGATTCCCACATGGCGCGGCAGATCTCTCCTGCTTAGTCCCTCCGGCTACACCCCTCAGCAGTGTATTTCCGTTGATCTGCCTGCTCTGCTCCCCACTCTGTCTCTGGTGAACCCTCTCGCCGCACCATGCCTCTGGCCTGTACCCCAGCTTGTATGCATAAATAAATAAATCTTAAAAAAATATATTCTCCTCAGAGTCTGAATCAGATAAAGAAAGAAATAATTCTTCTTCATTAATTTCTATTTATTTGCTCTAAATTTTATTTAGTTATTTCATCTTCTTTTACACTTTTATCATTCAGGCAGTAGTGTCATAAACCGTCATTAGGCTGCCTCATATAAAGGACTGTTAGGTAGCATGCAGGTATGTTACAAGTATGGGGCATACACACTTAAACTGAAATTCCTGTCTGATATTTAAATGGTGTTTATTAATTTGTTATCACACTTTCTAATGGGTTAACAGCTGAAGGTAATATCATGTGTACAAAACTTGTTGGAAATGTAGTGTAACACTGTTAGTTACTCTCAAAACTTTGATGACACATTGTTTTTATATCCCTAGCACAGTATGATACCAAAATGTGACAAGCAACATTACCATCAGTTATGATACATAAAAATGAGCAAAGTTACTAAGGAAAATTTTTAGAATTTAGTTTTAATGAAATATAATGAAATTATATATAGGCACATATAGACACATACTACACATGCACATACATGGATATAGACAAAAATGTGTGTGTATATATATATGTAATGTGTGTAGTGTATATTATATTTATATATAATGTTTAATAATGGCTTGGATAAATAAATACCAACCAGAATCATTTTCTTACATTTCAAACATCACTGTCTGACTGTGTAATCCAGTTTGATTGACTACCCACTTCTGTCAGTTTCCTACTTGATAATATGGATAATTATCGTGCTTACCTCTTGGATTGGTGTAGCCATTCCTGTTTCAAACAGAGATATTCTATTATTTTTCATATTAACTTTTAGTGGAAAAGCCTATGAATAATACACATAGATAGAGAAGGTAAAAGTTAGCTTAATTTTTTAGAACTTCCCAAATATTCAAAGTGTGATACTGGTTTAGATTTTCTAATTTCCTTATACTTGCATCTACTACATATAGTGCAGAATCTATCAAGAGATCAGTTAATGTTTTCTCTTATGCCATAAATACTTATTGATGAAGTCATCCAAAATGTCCTCTTGATCCTTTCCTCAGTTGAGTCAATGTCAGTCTCCAGGCAAGTTTATTTGTCATCTGGAAATATTTTCCTTCTACACAATTTTCTAATAGCATTTTTCATCTGGGCATTTCTCAAGGTGTAGATTAAAGGATTCAACATGGGAGTTATCATAGTGTAGAACACAGCAACTCCTTTATCAATAGGTAAAGTGACTGCAGGTCTCAGGTACACAATAATGGAGGGCACAAAGAACATGATGACCACTGTGATGTGGGATATACAAGTAGAGAGGGCTTTCTGCCTTCCCTCTGCACTCTGGTTCTTTA
>PVIJ01014976.1:0-38372 GCA_004024925.1 Scalopus aquaticus
GGGATCATACTCAGTGAAACAAGCCAGAAAGAAAGAGAAAAATATCGAATGTTTTCACTCATAACAGGACTATAAGGAAACCAAATAGGAGCGAGACACTCAGCAGGGGGCAGGGGAGGGGAGGATAAGGGCACAAAATGGAGTAGAAAAGGACACAAGGGACCACGGAGATGGATGACGGGTGAATTGGTGGTGGGTTACCCAAGGGGAATACAAAATGTAAAAGACATAAATAACAATAAAAATATATTTTTAAAAAAAGAAGAGTTATTTAAATATACAAATATATGGACCCATCTATATGATACAGGAAAATGTCCAGGATATAATATTAAGTTAAAGAAATAATATATTAAATGGTGATAGATTCTGAGTCTAATTTGTTTTACATGTAAGTAAAAACTGGGAAAAATGCATCAAAAATGATAATAGAGGGTATCTCTAGTGGGTCATAAATGGTTTTTATTTTCTCCTCACTTTTATAAGAATATGTATTATTCATATAATCAGGGGAAGATAATTGATTTTTAAACAACTGAATGCAATGCTAAAAATCTATCAAAGTGAGAAATGGGTATTTACTTGATATAAGTCACATGTTCCTAAGATGAAACCTAATGGAATTCTTTCTAGGTAAGCATTCTCCCTGTACCCTTTAATATGTCAAATTATCATGGAAATAAGAGTGGGCAGCTACATCTTCTCTTCTCCTCTCCTCTCATCACAATATATTTTCTTAATGCCCTCTGACTTGAGACTAGTTACGGGTCTGGTTACTAATTTTGTTCTGGGTCACAGAGGACAGTATAGTAGAAATCAAAATTCTTATGGTGAATGGTGAATTCTATTACCCTAAGGAGTCTTATTTATGCTTCTCTTAAATTCCCTATCTTAATCCAATCATTTGCTCTGCCTCTACCTATGGAGCAGGCTCTATCTATCCTCCTTCCTATTTGAGACATAATAATCTATCTTCATACACAGTCACTCCATTATAGTCTGTGCATTCCAGGAAAAGAGCCTACAATGGCATTGATCTTCTTTCCCTGACCTGCACCATGAGTAAACATATTCTGGGCACAATACAGTTTTCCACCTGCTGATTATCTCTAGCATCAAATCATACTTTGTATTTTTTTTTTAATTTTTTTTAAAGATTTATTTATTTATACATACAAGCTGGGGTACAGGCCAGAGGTGTGGAGCGGTGAGAGGCTTCACCAGAGACAGAGTGGGGAGCAGAACAGGCAGATCAGAAATACACTGCTGAGGGGAGCAGCAGGCGAGGCAGGAGAGGTCTGCCGCACCATGTGGGATTCTCCCGGGCTGGGCATCTAACTCACATCGCCACCGCTGCCGCCAGCTCCACAGCTCAGCGCTTAACTGCCTCACCACCAGGGAGGCCCCATACTTTGTATTTTCTGATGTTCCTTCTACCTCATTTGGCTTTCCAGCTGAGGATATTCAGCCTATCTTTAATCCCTTTCACTGTGGTTGGTTAACTTAGCTGCTGCTGTTTTATATCTTGACCAACAGTTGCAGACTGGAATTTTTCTTACTATTCACTAATTTAGTCATTCAATCATCTATTTAGTGGAAGGACCCTCATCTCCTGACATCAATCCCTTGGTTCCATAGCTCTGAACATGATGTCTACCTGACACATTTGATGGCAATCACTCAGGAAAACTAAATGTGTGTATGTTTGTGTGAGAGAGGGAGAAAGGGAGATGATTCTTGGAAATAACATCAAAGCTAAAACACAATAATGTTCAGCACATGCCTTTGCTCTGACTCATATGATTTACTTTTGGCATTTAGGACTGATGATGTCCACAAAGTCTGTGAAAGGTTTACTATGGACATTAAACCCCAGCCAGTCAATGCCATTTGACTGGAGAGTCTTATCTTATCATACTACATCTACATAGTGCTCAGTATGGCCAAGACCATTCTAAGGTTTTCACAGATTCTATTTAATACTCATTATAATCCTATAAAGTAGAAGCTAATATTATGACCATAGTTTACAGAAAAGGAAAATTAGGCACAGTGAGCTGCTTTGTATAGCTAAAAGGAAGGCTGGAATTTTAAACTAGACAGTTGGGCTCCAAGAATCAACTTTCTTAACCACCACTTTAAATTGCCTCCCATCTGTAACATCAGCTCTTTAAATAAAAATGGTTCATTACGGAAAAGATCTAGCTAAATAGATTTGGGGATGGGGCACAGTAATAAATATTTCTCGTCATTTCTGTTAAGTGAATTGCGCAGTCTTGGAATTGCAACACTAAATTAGTTTGTCAGCACAGACACTCTCAAACATATGGAAGCCAAGTTGCCCCCAGCAGAGCTTCAACTAGCCAGCTTCACCCACTCCTTGGGAGAATAATGAACCCCACCCTCAGCTTCCTTCCTCAGCTGCTTCTACTGATTTTTTTCTCTACTACTTTTAACTCTCTGATTCTGAAAAATCCTCAACTTGGGGCCCAACACTTGAGGATTTTAATCTTTACCTGATGCAAGTGATATGAATTTGGCGAGATAAAAACCTGTATATGGGAAAGAAAGTTAAAACCCAGTAGGAGACTTAGATTGTTATATACATATTCTAATATAATGCATTTTGAGGATAATTCACACAAGGAAAGTTGAGATCAAACATTTCTAGCCCCCCACTTTGCTTGTTGCTCTTGAGTAAAGTCTGAACTGGCTTTGGGGGCTCCTGAATGAAAAAGCGCTATGCATTTCTCCCCAGGCCTCTTGTTTCTATTGAAGAGGAGCTTCTATAGATCTACCCCCTTCCCCAGCCTTCTGTTCATAACCCTTTCAAAAACTAATCAGTGCAAGAATATTAAGTGTTCAGGGTTCAGGGTCAGAATTGTTGTCAGTTTTGTTCTTTGCTATGCCAGAAGAATGTCTGACATATGGTAGGCCCTCGATAAGTATTTATTGAATTGAATAATATCATAAAATATTAGAAAATAGAGCATATACATATTTAAGAATAATATATGGAACTCCTGTTTCAGCAAAAACAGGAAAATTTAAAAGCACTACATAGAGAATAATTAAAATATTGTGTAGTTAAAAGTGGGTTTAAAACATTTTTATGGCTAGTTGAAAGAATTGAAAATGATTTCAGGCTGCAGACATAGGATTGAGATTCCAGGATTCATGTCAGTGGGATGGTTATACTAGTGCTGCAAACAGAAGCTGCTTCTGCTTGAAACTCGACATTTACAAAATTCACCAAGATTCTTCTTTTGATGCTTTACTCTTCATAGAAGTCAATGTGCACCTGCCATGAAACTTTCAAGACAACTTCCCCAAATGTCACCTTCTAAATAAGAACTGACAACAAAAATATTCACTGAAAATGATGAATTGGGGGATACCTAAATCAGTTGCAGTCAGCAGGAAGGCAGAATGGTGCAGTAAATTAAGAGAGCCTGTCTGCAGATTGCCTGAGAGTAAGTCTTAGCACTGCTATTAACAACTTTGATTCCCTGAGAGAGAAGTTTAACCTTTGTGACTCAATTGCCTCATTTGCTAAGTGAGTTAAAACCAGGACCCGTGTCATAGGATGAAGATTAAATGTGACAGTATATACACACTATTGGACACATAATATGTGTGGAATAAAGGTTCTCTATGATTATTATCCCCTCATAAACCATTAAAGTATAAAACAGTACTATATTGAGATGTCCATTTCTTTATGCAATACTCACCAGAGTGTGCCATTTTCAGAGAAAGTTAAACAAATATACTTCCTGTCTCTCAAATAAAAATATAAAATTGAGGACAAATGTTCTAGAGCTATGGAAATAAACAAATGCACACTTCTTTCCCAAATGAATGGAAGTTACAATTTGTGTGTGTTTTGCCAAAAATGTATATACCTCTTATCTTTCAAAATAAAGAGCACATAAAAAATTTATAAAAATGTTAACCCAGAAATCTGGAAATCTGAAATTATGGAAAATGAAGTGCAAATATAAAACAAAATTTTTAAGAAAAATACAAGATGAAGTGTTCTGGAAATACCCCCTACAAAGGGATCTTAAATTATCTCCCTCAGGGGAAAGTGCTAGTTTTCTGCAAGATGTAATCCGTATTTCTTTTCTGTGTTTGTGTACTATAAGCTAGCCCCCATCTGGAATCTAGTTTACTCACAAATAAGTTTGTCCATTTATTTACCTTTAGGTTTTTCTTTCCTCTCCTCAGAGAATTCTGAGGATGGTACTCACTCGTTTTTTATCTGAGAACTTGCTTGTATCTATGAAATTGAACCATATGAAATTACCTATATTTAATGCTCTTTGACCAACCAAAAAGCAATTTCATGTGGTTCCACTTCATTTATTGTAAATTGGATAGATGTGATCTTTGGGAGTTGGGAGGTCAGGAAGTGGATGGATAAGAAAAAGAAATGCAGTTCTCAGTGACCTTCTTATTTTACCTGCTCAAATTTGTGTCACAAAAATCAAACACTTGTTGAGGAACTGGAACCACTTTAGGTGAAAGGAACTAAATTCTCTTAGCATTGATGAAACTAAATAGGGACACCCAAGTTGACAGAAGCAATAGACCCATGACACAACTGTGTAAGATGGCCACAAGGGAATGTGCCACTAACCAAGCAAAGTAAACAATGGCTTTCTGCCCACTGTGCTCGGGTGCAGGCTACACATGTGGTGGATGAATAAGCCATCCTGAGAAACAAGACCAGGCAGTTACCTACCATGTTAAACCACTAGATTTTCAATCTTCTCCCCTGTGATCCACACCCCTTCAAGAACCTTGTCCAGGCAGGTTTACTAAACAGTTGCAAAATCCTTGGAAAATGAGCCTACAGGAATGTAAGCAGTTTGCATTTAAAGCTAAGTATGCACTTGAAGCTCTTTTCCCCACCCCCATTACTCTCTTTGCCTTCTCTCTGCTTTGGAATTTTCATTAGAATATGACATTTGACTCATTCAGAGAGCAAACACTTTATTTTTCGGCTTTCCTAATTTGAAAAACAGATGGCCTCTTCACTGGCCCCAGGGAAGAGAGAAAACTTGTTTTTAACAATTTCACTTGGCTTTCCATTTTTTAGTTTTCAAAGATGTGATTCCATTATTACCTGTTGTACCTGCACCCTGGAGATAGTATGAGCAACCTATAAAGCAGGCTTCCAGCACTTCCTCTGAGGACTACCCCTCATTTTTCTTCCATCTACATCTCTGGTCCCAGACTCCATTGCCCACCAAAAGAAAAATAAAATATTATTCAAAGCTGTCATCAATGTTACACTGGAACTACTTTTTCCAAACTGTGTTAAGAAAGCAGTAGGTCAATCTCAGAGAAAATAAATGCAGAACACAGAACTATTTTCCACACTGCAGTTCTATCATTCCACAGGAATTTATATTTAGGCAAATATATGTGTTTGGGAGTACTTCTAAACTCAGCTTTAATCATTCTGAGAAAGGAATAGTCCAACCAGTTTAAACTAGATTTTTACTCTTTGTAACCCATGTGGCATTCCAAACATTTCTAAGCATTAGAGTTACATCATTTTCTCTGGGTTGATTTTTTTTTTTTTTTGCTTTAATACAACTAGCTATTATATTCAATTTTCATGACCTTTAAATTCCCAATATCAAATTACCCAGCTGTTGTTCAATCTCTCTCAGTTGCTAAGAGATGAAGATGGTGGCAGACCATACGAATTTTCTTTAATGTAGAACTGCAAGTTGACATAAGAGGGAACTAAATTCAGCCAAAGCAGGATGAGTCCAACAGTTGGCAGCCAGGCTGTGTGTCTTTTCACAGCTGCAGGAGACAGTTGGTTCAGAGAACCTTATTGCCACCGCCCTGCCAACATCACTGCCATGTTTTCATGCATTCTCCACAACGTCTCAGCAAATAAAGGCACTTTCATTTGCATTACAGGGATCAGTCTGCTATTATATTTCCTCTCCTAGAATTAATTTCATGGCACTAAAGGCTATGATTTCTTTTTGTCTGGGCCAAGTCCTTTAATAATAATAATAACAATAACAATAATAATAGAGAAAACACTTGCAGTGAATGTTGTGAGCAGAAGCACAATCTCCTGCCAATTTTAATTGAGGCATTTATTCCTCCAGCTCACAGGAGAGTTGGCTGTGACTCAGTCCGCTCAACTGAGACCCTCTCTGGGAATTGCTGTCAGCTGCTTCATGGAAGGTCAATGCCTTTCCCTGGGAACTTTCCACATTGAATTCCTGTGGTGGGGCACAACTCTGCAGAGTTCCCCTAGGAATGACTGTGGCGTCTATCACAGCTGCACTGAAGTTAAACTCCTCCCACTGCCTCACATGACATCCTTCACTTCTCACAGGTACTTTCCCAACAGCTCACCCTGGTAAACCTCCAGCACACAAAGCTCAAAGCCTCAGAATCTGCTTCCTGGAAACCCAGTCTATGACCACCAAATACATTCACAAATCCCTAGTTTCTTTTAAGCAAGAATCTAGGAGGCTTCTATGCATTGAGGACTATCTTTCTTGGTTTACTCACAATAATTGTGCCAGCATAAAAATGACCTAGATTGCTTGACCTATTGTAATACCTGCTATTCCTCGGTAAAGTCTAGTAACACAATGCCCAGTGTTTCATTCTCAACTAAACTCCAGTCAGAGGGCAATGGCAATACAATGAAAATTGAAGGCAGATAAAATAGATAATAAACTATACAGAGAACAGTTTATTACATGAGTGGGGGGCGCAAGTTTCAATTAATACAAATTGTACAGTGAAGACATTAGCTACAACCCTGATGGGGTTATAAAATTGCATCTACCCAAATTTAACATGTTGAAAGAGCTCACAATTAAATAGAAAAAGGTTAAAATATACCCAGGGGGCAAGTGATACACTGGGATATAAAACTAAGTCCCAGCTAATAGCCATGGACTTGAACGGCCCCACTTACAGGGAAGACAAACTATAAAAAGATTCAATTTGGTAATCTATGGTTTCAAGCAACTAAGTCTTGATTGTGGCTAACCTGTCCATAACTAGATAGAAGAAGTGGTCATAGGTCAACTAACTTTTCTTTTAGTTGTATAAGTGACTATATAATACTAGGAACATGCTGAAATAAGTACAGAGATGATGACATATCAGGTTACTTTGTGTTAAATGTAGAATGGTTTGGAAATTTAAAAATTTATTATTTAAAAATGTTCAAGTTTTTAAAGAATTTGAAATATACTATTGCCTTGAAGTTTTAAATTTGAAATTTTTAATAGCTATCAGCTGTGATTTTAATAAATGTATTATTTTCTATATAAAAGAATCTAGCTTATAGTTATACGTTTGATTTATTACATTTTCAAAATTAAACTAAGTGTATGTAAACATTTGGCTTCTAAGTCTACCTTACTATTCATTTAAGGTATTTGAAACCATTAGGATGGAAATTTAACTAAATTTGAGAATGATACTAATTTGTTAAACTGATGAGCTAAATGGTAACCAAAAAAATGGCAGTAGCTGCTCTTATTTTTACACTAAACACACTAGACTTATAAGGGAGATAAATATAATTAAATTAAAACAAAAAAATCAGGTTTAAAATTTCCAACTTTAACATGAATATAAATTCTAAGTGTTCCATGATAGCTCAATTGTCAGAAATTATTTTATCCTTGCCTCTATTCAAACCGTAAGTCTATCACAGAGCACTTAAATATTTTGTTAACGTTTCCATGCCCTAAAATTTCAGAGTTGGCAATTTTCCTCTAAGCTGCTTTAAATGGCTCCTCAATTATGTTTCCTGAGAGATGAAGCTGACTGATCTGGGTAGGAAAAGACTGAGTCCTCTTTGTTTGATTGCTGATGTGAGTCCTAACAAAAGCAGTGATACAATTCATACGAAGTCATGAATTAGACAAGAAAATCATACAGCTTTTTCTGACAATAAAATATTGTAAATCCAACACTATATTGAGAGTCCATAGTCTTGGTTTGACATTCAATCTCTGACAGGAGGGAAGGGGTCTCTAAAACACCACTTATCAAATTTCTTTTTAAAAGATTCTCAGTCAGCTAGGGATTGTTTAAACTGCAGACTTCATTCAGTAGGTCTGGAGCAGGGGCAGAGATTCTCCATTCTTAACAGTTCTCCATTCTTAACAGTTGAGACAACAACGTGTTGTCTCAACTTTCAATCCATGGAACACACTTTGGGTAGCAAAGTTCTAAAATCAATACCCCAGTTGATCTTTTATGCTTTTTTTAGCAATAAAAATTCTCGGGAGTGGGGGTGGGGGCTTGTGGCGGCAGGAAGTGAGAGATGGTGTTAACCCTGGACTTAAATGGCTTCAATATAGTTGGAGGAATTGATCTTTCACAATCTAAATATTTGTCCGTTGAAAGAACAACTGAAGTTAAAGCAACTCAATAATTTGCCAGCATCTCCGGGCTATTTTACTGGGAATTAAAAGGACAGGTATTAGACCTAAAAATGATAAAAGGTCATACATAAGCGTGTCAATAAATGTCAGTTCTGATCATTAGGTAACTAAAAAAGAATCCTTAATTTTGGAAACATAAAATCTGTATTCATAACTTAGAAACATCTTTGAGCAGCATTTCTTTGGCTGACAAGAGTTGTGCTTTAGGTATCTTAATCGTTTCTGTTAACTAGGGAGACCAGGAACAGAGAGGAAGGAAAACTACAGAGAGCTTGTTTCTCTACCAACACTAGGTGGTGCTACAATGCAAGTAAATAGCAAATGTACTGAAATCACTTCTGTTGCCAGGATTCAATTCTTAATGATTAATCACTAAATCTTGTCTACTTTCCAACAAATAAGATCAAAACTGATTATTATTTATCTACAGAATAATAGGGGATGTTTTTAAAGTTTTCTACTATTAAGAAATTCTGTTCTGATAGAACTGGTAGTTTATTACTATGTCATATAACCTAAAAGCTTTTTAAAGTGAACATTTGTGTGTACATGTTTTTTCCATATTTTTTAATTCTTCTGTTACATGGATGAATCTTAATGGTCACATAGTTTGTGCTATATTAGCATACAAAGGAGCTTTTGAAAATCTCTACCTTTGATAATTTACAAGAGCAACAACAAAATCCTCTACTCAGTGCCTAGGTTAGTTCCATAGGCCTGCTTTAAAACAAGTTGATGATTGTGTATCAATGAACAATGGCTAGAAAATATTTCTGGCACAAAGACTCGTGATAGAACAGCAAAGCACTTCCTCAAAGGTATATCAGCTCTCACAGTAAAGCCCATGAGACAGAAGACGTGATAAAGCAGAAGAGCGATGAGCAAATTTTTCAGTGGAATGCCTACTTCATACCTCTTCTTTTTTTTTTTAAGATTTATTTAATTATGCATACAGGCTGGGGTGCAGGCCAAAGGTGTGGGGCAGTAAGCGGGTTCACAAGAGACAGAGTAGGGAGCAGAACAGGCAGATCGACAGAAATACACTGCTGCAGGGGAGCAGCAGGCAAGGCATCATGTGGGTGTCTTCCCGGCAGGGCATCAAACTCATACCATGGCTGCCGACAGCCCCTCAGAGCTGCGCTTAACCCGTGGGCCACCAAGGAGGCCCTTAATACCTCTTCTAACAGCATTTACAACTATCTATTTTATACACTCCACAAGGCAAAGATTACACTTTATCTTAGCCAAAAGACCAAGAAGTGATGACAAGGCAAAAATTAATTTAAAAGTAAATTTGCCTATTATTCATATCTTACTAAGAATCATTTAAAACAAATGCTCTATCTCACATCAGTACCCAGAAATGTTGAACTTTGATTATTAGAGCAAGGTAAGTACAGTTAGAATGAAACACACTTGAGGAGGGGCAAGTCTCTGGAGTTTGTTGTGGTAAGAAAGGCTCTAATAGGAATGATAGAGGGAAAACATTAGCTGTGGAATATTGAGGAGAGACAATGATGGGAGGTTGGACAATAACAAAATATACCAAAATATACTATTTTGTTGTTTTGCCTTACATTGTCAGAGTGCAGGTCAGTCACCTATAAGGGACGCTTTCTAACAATCAATCTGAGCAAATGATAGAACATTCTGCGAAACCCCTGAATTACAGGGTACCTAAGCACAGACACATAAATTTAAATCAACAAGGTCCCTGCCCTCAAGGACCTCCCAATCTATTATTTCTGTTCTACACCCATGAGTTGAGCTGAACTTCACTCCATAAACGAGTAAGACACTGTCTCACAAAGCTATGGTGTATTCATTTCTAGATAGAGAAAGCAAAGCATAAAAGAAATGAAAATCAAGTCCAATACCTCAAAAGGCATACAGTAATATTTTTATCATGAAACTAGCTTTGGTATGTATGTCATTAGATTTCCTCTTCATTTATTTATCAGTTTATATTATACTGATATTTTGTTCAAGATCTCAGGATCCTTCTCATAATAAGAGAAAGGATCACAACTTTTTGAAAAGAAATAACACAACTCTTCCTAAATTCTGAATGCTACTGTCTGGGTTCCTAGCCTCATGAGAGTTCATTCTGCTGATTCAGTTTATCAAACTCACCTAAATCCAACTTTTTGACTAGGAGATGATCCTCAGGGTGAGAAATAATATTTCCAGCACAGTCAGGAAGAGAAGAACCACAATCGGCAGTCGAGAAGTCACTAACACTGATCAACAAATTATTACAAAAGTCATGTTACTGAAATAAAATTAGTCATGTCCTATCAATTTGTATGTGCTCAACACAAATATGACAGTCAAATTCTAATTTTGGCTCTAGTTGTTTTTGTTTTTTGTAATCTGCAATAAATTGACATCTACATTATGAAATGCATGCCAATAGTAATAGGCCTAAGGGTTAATACCTATAAAAAATCAAGTCATGGACTACTTCTTAGATTTCTTCGCTTGTCTCTTGTACAGCTGTTCAGGAATAGAATAGATGGAAGATGGTTTCATTGTGCAAAAGCACAGTCTTAAGACTCAGTTTCGAAGAGTCTAGAAATAGTATCCATTCTTGTGGGTCATGAGTGATTTCTAAGGCATTCATGAGGCCCTCAAAATCAGAACAGAATACCAGAGTACTTTGCTTTCTGAAGAAAGGCTTCAACTGCCTGTGGTGCTTTCGATAGAAAGTAATTGTGACATCTTCTTCTAGAAGATTCCATTGTTGGAGTCTTGAGCCTAGCAATTCTGCCTTTTCTTGGGTAAGTCCAAATCACAAACCAGGTCATGTAGTTCTTCCTATGCTAGTCTGTGTGGGGTTGATGATGCACCACAGTGAAAATCTGGGTCACTACATGCTGATGGAACAGGAGAAGAACAGGTCGGCTCACCCCTGTCCTCATCAGATGAATCAAGAGAATATTCTGCTGGAGGTTCTGGAAAAGGAAGTCCCTCGCCATATGGAACTGGTCTTAGTGCAGACAGAATGTTTGGATAGACTATTCTCGACGTCTTTTGCTTTGTTATTCCACCAGAAAGAGGAGGAACCGAGCAGAAGTAACAGTCTTTTAGGTGGTTGCTTGGCTTTCTCCACACCATGGGGACTGCAAACGGCATTGATGGTCTTTTTCCATTTAACCACTGTGAAAGCTGTGTTGTCCATGTAACACAGCATATATGTGGGGCCCAAAGCTTGTCTTGGTCACCAACCTTGCATCCGAAGTCAAGATGAAAGGGCTTCTTCCCTTGAGAAGTGATACTTTTCTTCTAGCTTGCAAATGTCACTTCCCCAAAAATAGAGCAGAAACTGTCCACGCTATTAACACACTTTCAAGGCATTACTATTCTGGATTGTGTCTAAATGGATAAAATCATAACAGTTCTATGGAACAGTAGCTTAAACTGTGTCGCACAAAGTCTGAAATCTTTTCAATGCGCAATCTTTCCGACAGGGCTTTCTATAGTGCACTGCTGACGTCAGCTTACTTCAGCAGCTGCCTGGCAGTAGTATTGCATTGCATCAGAAAATGATGCAATCAACTCTGGATGATGTGTGCATGATGGTATTATGCAATGTGATGCAATATTACAGCATTCTAGGCTGATTTAGGATGTTGTTGCAGTCCTACTGGATAAATTTACATGGTGAAACATATAAAATGAATTATATGAAATATCTTCAAAACGAGAGCTAATAAAAAATTTTCAGGGTTCTATTCATGTTCAGCACACCAAGGTACTACAGATTAGGGCCTTTTTAAACCAGTAATGATCTCACTGTTGACCAGTGTAATGGGAGAAAAACTAAGGAGAAAAGAAAACAGCAACGGGGGAGGGGAGAAACGAAAATGAAATAAAACTTGGAAAACTATCATTTACAATAAAAACCGAAGGAAAGAAATGGAGAGGTGAGCCAGGCCACAAAGGTGGTGCAGGCCTGAAGACAAGCTGAGGAAAGACTGCAAGTCTCTCTGAAAAGTAAAAAGGTATGATATTGCAGGAATCACAGGCCAACTTCTGGGGATTCTGACTGCTGCTACACAGATCAGAGGACTCAGGAAAGTTACCCAAATAACCAGAATCACTTCTACTTTTAAGATAGTATGATTTAGATAGGCAGAGATGACACACTGTGTAGGAGGATCAGGATTAGATTCCTATTTTTGACACTCTCTAGAGTCTCTTAGAGAATGATAAACTCTAAGTCTCTGTTTCTTGTCCTGAAGAACAAAAAAGCTTTCACTAGAATTCATGACAAATCATATATTAATGTCAGTAATTCTATTTTTTTAAGCTTTAAATTATGGCAATTTTCAGATATAGAAAAACAAAGAACAGAACACCAAGTAATCCCCCATGAATGCCCCTGTCTCCATCACCCAGAAATCATCCAACCCTGGACAATCTTGCTTCAGTCTATGTCCCACCTATTCCTGCTGACCGAGTCAAATCATTTTGAAGCAAATTCTAGACATTCTGTCATTTTCATCTAAATAATATTTCAGTACATATTACTAGAAGACAAGGACTCCTCTTTTTAAACACAACCACAATACCATAATATACCCCTATAAAAATTAATTCCTAAATATTATCAAATGGCCAAATGTCTAACATTCCCCAGTTGTCCTACATATATGTCTTACTTGTATCACTTGTATTTTGCTCAGTATCCAAAAGGTTCACACATTAATTAATTTACCTCAAATATCTCTTTTAATTGACAATGATTTTTTCCTTCCCATTCTTTCTCCCGCTCTAAAGAATTAGAATTGTTTATCCTACACAATTTCATGTTTCACAAAGTCTGGGTTTTGCTGATTGTAAAACCATGATATTACTTAACACCTCCCCCGTTCCCCTACATTTCCTGGCAATTGACAGATCTAGAAGCTATTAATATTCAAGTTTCATTTTCTTTCTTTCACAAGACTTATTCATGGATGGTGTTGCATAGTCTTGTCAAGAATTGAAGAGTTGCACGTGGTTGTCTTTCTTTTTGTAATTTGTACCAGCCAATGAAGATCATTTCCAGCAGTCCCTCATGGACATTTTCCCAGTCACTCTGACTACCTAACATATTCTCCAGTGGATTCCTCAGTAACCACTCGGGAACACTATTTTTTGGTTTCCTGCAAGTTTGTAGCCTTTATACTTGAAATTCTTTGCAACTGAATACTTATCTCCCATTTTCTTTTCTCAGATATCACAAATATGTTACTCCATTGTCTTCGGCAAACAACAGCAAGAACAAATCGGTGACAAAAATCTATTACCAACCTAATGTTCTTTTCCTTATTACTGAGTTGGTTAATTAGCCTGGATGACCTAAGGATTTTATTCTTTTATTTTTTTCTCCGTTTATAGTCCAGTCATTTTTACATTTGAAGGTAGATTTTTTCCCCTTACATATACAGTGCCTTTCCAATAAGTAATTTTCAATTTAAAACTTATTTTAAGAAAACTTTCATGAAGTAGAGTTTTTAATACCTGTTCTGTTTCACTGTTTTAATTTTTTATTTGGTGATTTCTACTATGGAAATGTTTAGTGTGTGTGTGTACTTTTTCTGAATTTATTTTACTGAGATGTAATTGACCTACATTTTTCCTTTTTAAAGTTATAGATTTGACAAATATAAATGAGACTGTAGTGAAAATACAGAATATTTCCATTACCCCATATAGTTTTCTCATGTCTCTAAAATCGATGAACTCCTCCTACCCCATACATTCCCAGTCTCTAGTCACCAGTGATCTCTTTTCTGTACTTTATTTTGACTTTTCTAGAATTCCTTTTAAATGGAATCACACAGCATGTAGTCTTTTTGTGTCTGACTTGTTTCATGTAGCATAATACTTTTGAGATTTATTCATGTTTATGTGTGTATAATTCATTTTTTACGGGTAATTAATATTCCATTGTGGATAAACAAAGATGTATTTATATAGTCAAAAATGAATGGACATTTGGGTTGTTTCCATTTTGGAGTTATTATGAACATCTTTTCTTCTTTCCATATTTTATATTTTTTACAGTATTGGCTGTTGTGTTTATTTTCCCTTGTGTTCCTTATTTCTAGTATAGCCTTTATTCCTGAAATTATTTTTCCTTTTTTCTAATTCTTTGAGTTTTTCACCTCTCAAAATCTTCTTTTCTCCAATCATCATACTTCTGAGTTTTTCTTATTTTGATTCATGTTTTTATAACATAGTGTCTAGCATTTCTGAGTTGTTTTAACTCAGTTGTTAATATTAGGTATCACTTTCATATGTTTTGTGAGCCTATTTTTCTGGCATGCTTTCATTGCTCATGAAAATGTTATTATGTTCCTTGTACTCTTTTTTAAAAATAATTTTGTATGGTAATCAATTTTTTTCTGTTATTCATTTTCTTCATTATTTTAATGATACTAATAATACTTCTGAGGGCATTTGTAATTACAAGTTATATAGGAAGACTTCCTAAGACAAAATATACAAACCTAAGTATAACATGAACAACACATAAAATTATGTATGATTATCAGTATTACTGTCCATGAATTTTATGAAGTCAGTATTTATTCTTCTTTACTAAAATTATTTTTCTTCTTTATTAAAATATAAAAGTTCCAAACTAATAGGGCAATATTACAATCTAAGCACTTACATATCAGATGTGCATTTGAAGATGTACATAATTGGAATGAAAATTCATTATCCTAACCTGAAGAATTATCTTTTCTAAGTAGATTTTTCCCTGCTTTAGATTCCTTTCAGAAAATAAAAGAAATTTGGGCCTCCCTGGTGGCACAGTGGTTGAGCGCTGCGCTGTGGAACTGTCGGCAGGCAGCGCACAATGCGAGTTCAACACCCAGCCGGGGAGAATCCCACATGGTGCGGCAGACCTCTCCTGCCTTGCCCGCTGCTCCCCTAAGCAGTGTATTTCTGATCTGCCTGTTCTGCTCCCCGCTCTGTCTCTGGTGAACCCTCTTGCCGCCCCATGACTCTGGCCTGTACCCCAGCTTGTATGTATAAATAAATAAATCTTTAAAAAAAAAAAAAAGAAAAGAAATTTTTATATATTTCTAACTGCTAACACAGCTTTAGGGTAGTAGAAAAGAATTGCCATTTTGAATAAATTAACTTTCTTTCATATGTTACATATATTTTCCAAGGCTTTTCATTTATACTAATCTGCCCTCTATTAGGCAGATCAAACAAAATGTCACTTTGATCATTGAGGTGTATCTTTAGCAAACCTGATGGGATCTAAATAACAAAATAAATAATTGCGAGGTGCTAAAATGATAATCATGTCAACCGTGCAAAGTTGGCAGAGGAATGTTTCAGGCAAGTGAAACAGAAATGTTTCATTTTTATTATTTTGTATCACTTGAATCCCAATTATATAACTGAGGTTTATGGTCTCTGAACAGAGATGAAATTTCCAAGGAGAACAATTCAGAAATTTCATGTTTATGATGTAGATTAGAAGCATGTGGTCAAGAGACCAAGCCCTGTCTGTGCAACTTCACCAGGCACCTGAACATTATCAGGATGTCGATTCCAACAGCACGCACACACAGGAATTTCCAGTGTGGTCTTGACACAAGTATCTTTTTGTTTGTTTTCACTCTCTCATCTAGGGCTGTGTTGAAGTCCTAAAGTTGATTCTAGAATTAAAAGAAGATTGGGATTTCTGAGTTTTGCTAGTCCACTCCCAGTGCTGAGAATGAGTGTGAGATGGTGCTCTTACCATCTTTGCTGTATAGAAAACTCAACTACCTAAAGCAGTGTGGGTCTAGTGTGGAACTCCACTCTACACCAGGGCCACGTGAGAGACAAACTGTGAAGCAGGTAAGACAGGGCTCAGAATCCTCATGATCTAACCTGATATTGCTAAAAAAGGCCACCACATAGGAGTTTCAGGCTCTTCCTCTCCCCTACTTGATCATAACCTAACTCTTCTGCATTGAATTTCCTCAGACCCTACTCAGCAGTTAATAAGGCTCTAGTTGGTAGATTCATTGGTTCTTCAAGCCTGTCTTCCCCAAGAAGTTTCTTTTGTTAGCTAGCTCACGATACCCAAGCCTTTCCCATCATAACAATATTTTGAAAGATTCTGCCTGTTGGTCAGACTCAATTTATTTAGAAATTATTATTTTGCCATTTTTCCATTTATTCAGTGACAAATACCACTGTTCTTAGAACTCCCTTATCAATATGAGGCAAGAAATGCTACTTATCTCATGGACTTGAAAGAATTTCAGATAGAAGGCAATAAAAAATATTAGTCTATAAAGCTATATCAAGGGTAACTATATAATTTTCACTAGGTTTTCTTAAATTTCCAAAGTTCTTTGTAGACAATCATTTATTTGAATATCAGAGGTTGAAGATGATTGATTTCTTTTTCATTTTAAATTATTTCTCCTAATGTGTGCTATTCCCTCCGATTATAAGATGATATCTTTCTTTGATTAAAGTACATATAATTATTAGCACTAAAGAGAAATCAAGTCCATTAAGAGTAATCTTTGAGGTCCATGAACATGATCCAATTCTCCATTCTGATGATGACCAGCCCTCTCTGCCACCCACAGATACATGACAATTAAAAGTACCTATTTTGTAACAGATATTTTGACCCAACCATTTGACAAACCATTATTAAACCATAGTATAAACTTGGTTGATTAGGATTTCACATTCACCAACACTTTCAATTTGAGAAAATAATTCATTTTACAAGGCTTGCTCTCAGCTATATATTTTTGCTACTTCATAATGAAACTAAAGTCTGGAGTGTTTACTTCTGAAAACTGTGTTTGGTGATTTGTTCACAGGGTATTATAGCTTTTTGCTCTGTATTTTAGGTTTTTGTTTTTACGAAAAGAATTATGAACTCTACTTTTTAGTTCTTTTTAAAGTCAAAATTGAACTATATTTCTGTGATGCAAAAATATATTTACTTCTTAATTTACTCTGAAACATTTGCCAAATTAAATATTATGGTACAACCTGATATTCAAAGACTGCTCAGCATTAAAATTGAACCATGTGAATGTTGCTTTTCATATAAGGCACTATGATAATACTTAAACAATCTCCATGGATTTCACAGGCCTTAACACTATTATTGTATCTGCTTTATAATAAAATATGTTCATCCATTTCTCATAGCTTGAAAAAATGTCAATGCTCCACCATTTTAAAATTTTTGAATGCATGCGTATCTGCCCTGTTCTACATATGTACTGGTACAACTTTAAAAAATGCACAAACAAAACCAAAGGGGAAAAACACAAAATTTCACCTATTAAAAAAGTCACCAGATAAAGCTTACAACAAAATCTCTTATTCTGTCACTTATTCTCATCGACATGGCCATTTTAGCATGCCATGCTTTGACCAATCACCTTCCCCCACCAACCTATTTTGTCCAGGTAGATGGACAGTCAGTAAACACAATTGTTTGAGATTTATACTTCATGTTTTTCCAAAGTAGGTTATAAATGTTATGTAATTTAAAAAATAGGACAGCGCTAGTAAGGCAGATCAGAGTGGCTCTCAAGGAAATAAATGGGACAGGGACTATAAGGCTCACATTTTTCCCTCTAGCATCAACATCACAAAGTACTTTGGAGTGAACCTTCTTTGCTTCAATAAAAAGGGAAGGCAATATTTTTTTTTAAAGATTTATTTATACAAGCTGGGGTACAGTACAGAAGCGTGGGGGGGCGAGAGGGTTCACCAGAGACAGAGTGGGGAGTAGAACAGGCAGATCAGAAATACACTGCTGAGGGGAGCAGCGGGTGAGGCAGGAGAGGTCTGCCGCACCGTGTGGGACTCTCCCCAGCCGGTCGTCGAACTCGCATCACGCGCTGCCAACAGCTCCGCAGGGCAGCGCTCAACCGCTGCACCACCAGGGAGGCCCGGGAAGGCAATATTTTAAGGGAAGAATGTCTTGAGGTTTTGAGTAAACCATGTTTTTTGACAACTTGGTAAATATACCAAGAGACTAATTCAATGAATAATCCTCATATACATATCATTTAATTTTGCTACATCTTCAAGAAAAACACACTATTCAATTTCTATATATTCAAGAAATACAAACCAATTTTAAAGGAATCAATGAAATTAAACAACTAAGAAAGCATTTATATTGGGGAAGATAACTCTACTCATACCAAACCTATAATTATTTGCCTTTCTAACCATATAGCAAAAGAAAAATGGGAAATAAAAAAAGCTCTTTAAACACCTAAGTATGTGTATTACGTGGATCTTTTCATCTCATGTAAAAATTAAGTTTTCACTGTAACTTATTGTCCTATTGGTTTCCTCCCAAAAAAACCATTGGTCCTTATATTGTCACCTCATTTTTCCATGCTTCATATCAGCAAATGCAAAGCCAAGTATTGCCTGTGAAAAACCTGTGATATAGAAGTCAGGCATGGCCACATGAGAAGGTGAGCAGAGCCCAGAAACTCGATAAGTCTTTGGTCCTTTCAGAAGGACAAAATAACTTATAGCTGCAAATTAATAGAGTTACACTCCAGCACACAGCTCACTGGAGGGTCTCTGCCCTTCCTAAACATAAGGGTTTTTACTGTTTTCTTAGAAGACCCAGATGCAAATAGGAGGAGGGCCATCAACTTTAATTTCTCTAAACTATCTATTGCTGGCAGCCATTGAATATTCAAAAAATTATAACCAGAATGAGAGATATTGAGGGAAGCAAAACAGTATAGCCACTCAGGTGATATACTTTGAAGGTATATTCAAATAGTCTGGGGAAGGCATAGCCTTCTGATTAGTTTTTAGGTGGATCAAAATCTTTGGCATAATTTGGGGGTGTCCATACTTATGGCTTCTTATATAAAGTCATAAAGAAAATTAAGGTATTAAGTTCAATTTTCAGAGATAAGCTAAAGGCAGACTCTGAGAACTTCACCAAAGAATTAAATTTTAATGAATGCTGTCCAGCGTGGATGCCATTTATGAGAACAGATTTGATTTCTAATTTGACTTCAATAGTCAATTTGAAAAATTCTGTTATCACTATAGGAATTTCAAATCGTTAACATGCATTTTGATAGCCTGACTTTTAAATGACCTAGTTAGTCTATACAAATGTGGCAGAATTTACAGCTTACTTAGGGGATGCCTAGTTATCTTTGCAAAATATTAGAGTTGAAAGGAGCACTATAGTTCCCTCATTTTATAAATGAAAAAGACCAAGAAAAGGGAGGCACTGCCACATCATATGGTTAGTGACAAAACTTGGACACTGGATTTTGGTTCTACTCCAGATACTTGAGAACAAAAAGAAACTGTCACTGAGGTATTATTATGCAACTATAAACAAAAACCCCTCAGCTTCACCTTACTCATAGATGTTCCTCCTCCCTTGCAAGAGGACCTTTAATCCTAGACACCATTAATCAAGATGTCAGTGCAATTTATGTTCTGTTTTTCCTCCTTTGCTTTCCTTACTATAGAAAAAGTAGTGTGCATGAATAGATTTGTGCCTGATTTCAATGTCATTGCACCTGTTTTAATTTTTACAAACGAGATCCCCACTGTACGGGTTTTTAGGGAGAATGTCATTAGTGAACACATTTTCATATCACTTCTCACCTGGACAGAGAATGGATATAAATGAATATTAAGCTGCCATGTAGTACAAGATAGTTAGGTTCAGAATTCTAGTTCCTGTCAAAGAGGAATGTGTTACACTGGAGATTTAGAAGAACTGAACTGATAAAGTACTTGTAGGGGGCTTATAAATTTAATTTGGCCCAAACTTTGGGTTTTATTAACTGGCATCTGTTGTCTTTGAACCCAGTTAAGGTTACTCATCACCTCATTTGATTTAAGAAAATTCAAATTCTGCTGTTAGTTAATTCCAACAAAATTCCACTTATTTTGGTCAAACCCTAATCCCAAAGCTCTGTGAACAATTCTACTAATTAAAAAATGCTCATAAATATATTTTATTATTTTACTGAAACATCTTTGAGAACTTATAGTTTCCCCAGCATACCAACACCACGTAGAGCAAAGGGAAATTTAAAAATAGTAATGTGAGCATTTAGTAAATTAGTTGACCCAAAACTGTTTGTACCTTTATAATAAGAGAAATAGGAGATCTTTCCCTTAAAAAGCTTTTAGACTTGTTTGAAGAAACTAGAACATAATATACAAAAAAGCAAGTAAGAATGCAAGATAGTAAACAGCAGTACGAAATTATGGTCAGGAGAGTAGAGGCTATGTAAACAGTGTAGGCTGAAAGTGTCCACGAAGGCTTTACAGTGGAGAGAGGAGTATTAGGCCTTGGACTACCGGGTTTATGATGGATGAGAAAGAGAATAGTTGTGAGTGTAGCATTCATGGTACAGTGTATATCTAGGGTCATGATATAAGAAAAACATCATAATCTTAAATAGCTCCAGTTTCGAGTTTTGCTATCTTTGGCTAATAAATGTACAAAATATCAGTAAAAGACCATTGTACAAAAGAACTTAAGCTGATGAAGAATAAAATATACTATAGTTACCTTCTAAAATAAAAGCAGAAGTCATTATATTCTATTAAATAAGTACATAGTCTTTATAAAGTCTATGCTTTAACCTTTAAATGATTTGTTCTAGAAACCTGCAACATATTTATGGAATTAAATTTTAAAAGATGCACTAAGTTTTAGGATAACCACATTAAACAGTTATGAAATATTACTGCTATAGTAGGGACCTTATAAAAAATATGGAGAGAATTCACAAAAGGTCTACCAGATAGGCCTTCAAAATGGTTTTACCAGGTAGGTGGTATTTTAGCTACCTTTCTGCAGATGTGTTACAATTTTCCCAGAAAGAGAAATAAGGTAGGAAGTGAGATTTCCCATGGATAAATAAACCATATTCCAAGGCATGGATTTCTGAAAGGGCCTAGCTTTTTTAGAGTTGCAGGGAAGGGAAATGTCCAAAGGAACAATAGGCCAACTTGGCCCAGACTGTGAAGCAACTATAGTCCATGCTCAGGCATTTGGGTTTTATCTGGGAAAGTAGCTGGAAGCAAAGAGAGTAAACACTACAATTAAAAAAGAAAATCTTTTTACACAACAGTTAACTCATAGTTATTTCCAGGATAGGGGTACATACACATGTATAAAAGAGGTAGTCTTCTATATGGTATTAACCATAGGACTGTCCCCCACCTAATTACTAGTGCCTGATTCCCACAATTACAGAGATGGAATCCTTTGCCCAATGTGATAATATTAATTTCCTTTGCAGAGGTAAAAGGTTGAGCTGCAACCATTGTTAACATTATTGTTTGAATTATTTTGTAGGGTCTTTTGACAGAAAATAGGTTTCTGGAAAGAAGGAAAACTGTAAGATGCACTGAAAACTTTCCTTATGATTTGCCTTAGGCCAAATTGGGAACCAGTTCTCCAGCAGAACTTATACCCAACCCCTCTTCCTCAGGAGAATAGCAGATCACTTTCCATTTTCATTTCACACATTTCTTTCCCACCAAATAATATATTTGGCATATCTGCCTTATTCAAATAATTAAGAAAATTGGTGTAATAAGGTACCACAGAATAGTAGGAGCATCTTACATTAAAAAGTTACTAATAACACCACACTGCTAAAATGAACACAGGAGAGATTACTATTCTGTTCCTTTGACTCTGTTTACATTCATACAAAGAACACAGTCCTTGGTCCTAACACCAAGTAACAATAGACATACTGGGTCAGTTTGAGCCTGATGAGGACAAATAAGCCACAGAGAATCAGTCCTCTCTGCCTGTCCCACTTGCTCTCTCAGTTTCCGTTAGCTCTTGCCTGATGGACTTTTTCTTGCTTCCCACTTCCACCACACCAACCCAATATGACTTTATGTCATTTATTAAACAATGTTATAACTATTTCCCCTTTCTCCCCATCCCAGATCACTATGTACATACCCACAGACACATTTACAGTGGTTTTTAATCATGCTTTATTCCTTCGTTCATAGGTGTATTTATGACTATTGAAGTAAGCCCTGTCTCTTTTGAGGCACTTTAAGTATTTATGGTCCTTCAGAATATCTTTCAACTAAGCTCAATAATATATGTCATTCATCATTCCTAAGGGAAAAGACCCTTACACCTTTCATATTCAATGAACTCTTTTTGCTCAGTCTCTCTCTCTCGTACCAAGACAAGGAGACCATGGAAAACCGTGCAGGTCGTGCACCACACCATGACGTCAGAAAGTAACATTCATATACAACCTGCACAAATATAAGTGGTCATCCTGTGCCTGAACCTCTCTGAAAAATATTTTTTAGTTCATGGTCCAACCACTGTGGAAATCTGTGTGGAGGTTCCTCAGACTACTAAAAATGGAGCTTCCATATGACCCAGCAATTCCACTACACAAAGGACACAAAAACATTAATTCAAAAGGATACCTGCATCCCTATGTTTATTGCAGCACTATTTATAATACGCAAGATATGGAAATAACCCAAATGCCCAAAAATAGATGACTGGATCAAGAAGATGTGGTATATATACACAATAGCATACTATTCAGCCATCAAAAAAGATAAATTCATGCCATTCACAGCAATACAGATGAAGCTGGAAGGGATTATGCTCAGCAAAATAAGCCAGAAGGAAAAAGAAAAATATCAGCTGGTTTCACTTACAGGAGGAATGTAGGAGAACCAAATAAGGGACCAGGAAAAAAAATTATAATAAATTAAAAGACAAAATTAACAGAAAACTATTACCCAGAGGCACTCTGCAGGGGAGAGGGAGGGAAAGGGATCAAAACAGGAGAGGGAAGAACATAAGGGACTATGGTGATGGTGCACGGGAGAACTAGCGGTAGGAATTTTGGGGGGACTACACCTGAGAGGAGAAAGCATGCATTGGACAAAAAGGAAGAATGATACAAAATATATATAAAATAAAATTTTTTTAAATAAAATATTTTCTAGTTCAAAGAGTTGTGAGAATTAGATAAGGGAGAAACATTGTACTTTACCTGGATTAGATTTGTCCTTTCTATACCAAAAAAAAAAAAAAAATTAAGATAATAAAATAAGATAGTACATAAAGTCTGATCTCTGACATGAACTTAATCCCTTCCTTCCCTTTGTTTACTGACTTTATGAGATCACATGAGTACTGAAGGAAGTTCAAAAGAATTATGTAGGAGTAGTTGCTACTAAATAAGGCACTTTAAATCCCTATCATTTGGGGAGAAAAGGAAGAATGCTTGAAACAAGCAAGATGAATACAAAGCCCTCAAAAACATTTCCTTCCAGATGTTGTCAGTTCACCTGGAGTATATTTAAGAGTAATGATGCCTAGATCTAAACCCAGATTTTCATAAACTGGTCTGAAACAAATCTTGAGAATTTTTTTTAAGCTTCCCAGGAGCTTCTACTGTGCAACCAAGTACAAGAACTATGTGACACCCTGTAATCAATTGATATGTTAACATTTCATCTCAAAGATGTTCACCTCTTCCTCTACCCAATTCAATGTTAAGCTGGTAGTAAATCATACCTTAGTACCATTTCATTTTAATTAAATCACATTTCCCTATTTATAGATATAAAAATTTGAAGAAAAGAAGGATGGGCAAGGTAGCAGCAAACAAAGAAGAGAAAAAAATTAGTAAATTTTCTCCTTTGTTTGGGGTAATTATGAATTTCCCTCCTCAAAGAAACCCCAAGATTTCATTTATGTCCCTACTTCAAAATCCTCACATTCCTACTTCTGATGAATTAAAATGCAAACAGGCTGGACTTTCTTGATTAAAAAAGAAAAAGAATGACCTCCTTCCACCATCCATTCATCTTAATCAACTAATCAAACAGACCAGAAATACTATCTTATACTTTATAGCCAGCTGTAGAAGGATGTCAGGTCTTAGCACTGAAGTAGAAAGATAATAGAGACTACCTCACCCCATGCACAAAAACCAACTCAAAATGGATAAAAGACCTGGATGTAAGACCTGAAACCATAAAATTTATAGAAGAAAATATAGGCAAAACTCTACACGACATACATCTCAGCAAAATCTTTAAAGACACATCCCAAAAAGCGAAGGAAGTCAAGGAAAAGATAAACAGATGGGACTACATCATACTAAAAAGCTTCTGTACAGCAAAAGACACAATAATCAAAACGGACACCCTACTAATTGGGAGAAAATCTTTGCACACAATACAACTGACAAAGGACTGATAACTAAAATCTACAAGGAGCTCACACAACTCAACAAAAACAAAGTCAACAATCCAGTCAAAAAATGGGCAGAAGAGCTAAAAAGACACTTCTCCAAAGAATAAAAGCAAATGGCCAACAACCATATGAAAAAAATGTTCAACATCACTTATAATCAGAGAAATGCAAATCAAAACCACAATGAGATACCACCTCACGTCAGTGAGAATGGCGCACATAAAAAAACAGGCAACAACAAATGCTGGCGAGGATGTGGAGAAAAAGGAACTCTTCTACACTGCTGGTGGGAATGCAAATTGGTCCAACCACTATGGAAAGCCATATGGCGTTTCCTCAAATTAATAAATGTGGAGCTACCATACGTCCCAGCAATACCGCTTTTGGTAATCTACCCAAAGGACACAAAAACACTAATCCAAAAGGATACATGCACCCGTATGTTTATTGCAGCACTATTTACAATAGTGAAGGTATGGAAACAACCCAGATGCCCAAAAATAGATCACTGGATAAAGAAGATGTGGTACATCTACACAATGGAATACTATTCAGCATTCAAAAAAGACAAACACATGCAATTTGCAGCAACATGGATGGATCTAGAAGGGCTCATGCTCAGCAAAATAAGCCAAAAAGAAAAAGAAAAATGTCAAATGGTCTCACTTATAACAGGAATATAGGGGAACCAAATACAAGAGCCACAATCAGCAAGAGAGGGGGGAGGATTGGGGCTCAGAACAGGGGAGGGGAGGGGTGACGGTACACAGGTGAACTGGTGGTGGGAAACGTACGGGGAATATACAGTAATGTAAAAGACACAAATAAAAACAACAACAACAACAAAAAAAGAAAGATAACAGAGATGGTACCTAGGCTCACAAGCATGATTTGACTACCAAGATGGTCATTAACTAATCTTTCTGAGAATCAACTCCCTCTTCTTTTACGGGAGACTATGACAAGGATTAAATTACAATAAAATATTGTAAGTAAAAACTGCTTGTACATATCAGGCATTCAGTGAACGCTACTGAACTGAAAACTCTCTAAGCAAGGGAAGAGTTAATTTATATCCCAACTCTGGTGGGTCCTCCTACAAACAACTAGCCTTCTCACACTATAAAAACTGTTGCTAAGTGGTAGCTCCTGCTGACATTATTTTAAAACTATGTTTAAGTAACAAACCCCATTAACACTCCTCAAAGTCAAAATACTGTCAATTTCTTCAGATTTTTCTCACTAGACTCATTCCAAATCCTGTGACGATATTTACTTTTATCTAAACTCTGTTTTCAATTTCTTTCAAATTGTGAAGTCAGTGACAATTTTCCTTTTCCATACTACTATTGCTACTTAAAAATTACACAGTTAGACAATCTGGTAGATTTGTTAGGCCTTCTTGACAATTAATGCTCCCATTCTGCGCTCTTAAATACATTAGGGTGTGAGACTAAGGTTCATGCATACCTAAAGATCTTCTATAATAATATATGTCAGAAACTATCAAAGATAATTTTTCCATGTTTCCCATTTCATATTTTAACCAAGAGTGTTCATATGTAGTACAAACAGGTACTAGATCTGACACACATAGATCATCTATCAAAATCAAATGAAAATATATTAACCAGTCAATAATCAAATTAACAACCTGTTTTCCAGTACTGGATGTGTTTGTAAGGGGTGTAGAAAGATAATCACTCAATAATTGAGATAGATTTTTCCACATTTGGAATCATAAAATTTGGGTGTTCTAAAATTAGTGTTTTATAGGGGAGGGAAGAACACAAGGGACTATGGTGATGGTGCACGGGTGAATTGGTGATAGGAATTTTACAAGGACTACACCCTGAAAGAATGTATTGCATTGTACAAAAAGGAAGGATGATGTAAAATATACACCAAATGAAATTAAAAAAATCAGTCTTTTAAACATAAACATTCTATTTATTTCACCCATGTTTATTAATCAGGGTACCAATACACAATTGAGACACACCTAACAGGAAAATCTTTTCCACTTACTGCTAAGCAGCACATGGAAACCAAACTCCCAAGATGCTTGAAAGTTAACCCTTTGCACTCAATGCTTTTTTCACGTGGGCTAACCAGCCACTCGAGACAATTTCAGCTATATTAGGGAAGCGTTTTACAGGTACTTTGAAATCATGTTATACTCAAACAAATGTATACAAATAATAAAATTTCACCAATTTATTTGTACATTGAATACAACAAAATATGTTAAATATTACACTCTGTAATTAGTTTTTGTGTGATATTTAGTAAAACAATCCCCAAGATGCAGCCTCGGTTTGTCAGGACTCGTATCACAATGCTAAACTGAGATCAACTAATCTAAGAATTGGCTAAGGATGCAGGCCGAGCCTGGTCCATGAAAGTAATTGCGATAAGAATATCTTATCACACATCAGAAATAAACATATTGACTTCCAAACTGCTGCGCCACTTGAATGGACGCATTAAACCGCCGGGGGCCATAGCAGTGCCGCTCTAGTGGACACATTAAACCGCTGGGCGCCATAGTAGCGCTGCTCAAGTGCAAAGGGTTAATATCTAAAAGACCCCATAAGGAAGATAATTTAACCAAAAATGAGATTCCAGTCATAAATCTGGGATTTGGAAAAATTTATAAAAATTAATATCCTCATGTCTACCAATAGGGAAACTAACTTCATTATCAGTTTCCTGGGACTTTGAATGTTTTGGAGGTTGCTAATTTAAGGGACAGTTCATGTAAATTCTAATCCCATATAAGTACGAAAAACAGTGATGTTGCAAAAATTAGCACCAAGTTACATTTACTTGCATAATATGTTACAAAATTAAAGTCTATATCAGATATTGAGGAAAGCTGAGAGTGGCCTAAAGCAGCAGTTATCAATCTGTTCTGAACTTGTCTCAGAAAAAGACATAAATCTTACATCATGACCAAACATACATGTAATATATATATATATCACTACAGCCAAGTTTCATAAAATAGTACTTATCCTTGATGAGTGTATTCTATTTAATTATTTTAGCTCTTTAAATTTATTCCCCAGCCCACTAATAAACTGAGACCTACTTCAAGAAAAACAGTGATGTCAAGGGGAAAAAAATCTCCTCTTCCACCAAAAACAAGATATTTGACCTTCACTATTAAATTAGTGCTTATTTAATTTAAGATTTGGGAATCAAAAACCATTCAAACACAGATAAATTGAATGTTTCAGGCTCTAACATGGTCTTACTAACATTAAACTCAAAATCCTCCAAGTCATAAACTACTAATGGAACATTCTTTCCCTTTACACCTGATGAATGAGGGGAGGGGGGAGCCCCAGATGGGGAGTCAGCTGAGACAGGTCCTCTGAGCTACACCAACAGCCCTTTCCTCTCACTGGATCCCAGTCTGTCTGGATGTCTGTTGAAGGTGAGTTTCCAGGGCTGGGACACACTGTATGATGAACTACCACTCCCCTGTCTTCCCTTCCTTCTGCACCAAAGCAGACACCTTGCCCCACCATGAGGGTGAATCCTCTCCTAAGAGCTCCATCATTCTAGGACTTCCAACATCGCCAGCCCATCAGACACTTTTGACGTGCAAGCTCAGCTGTGGAGAGGATTCAAGTCTTTTTCAGAACAAGTCGTCCAAACTCTATGCAACTCACTAGGTATCTGGATTAATTCCAGATGCCAGACATACCGCAGTCTGGGTACAGCCTAGTCAGAACATCTTATAAACAGCATCTCTATTGAATGATCTAACTTTGAGAATCAGGTCCAAATCAGAGATGCAGGCACAAACTTCATCTGGAGATGATTGAAAGGAGAATTATCTATGGTAGATTATTTGGGGAGTTGATTCCAACTAAGTCACTTCAAAATTTCTACTTGTCCTCCAGCCACATCATATAGCCCATGCTAGCTAGTCTAAGCCTTGCTTCTTTACTGCTATCATGTTTTGAGGAATACAAATAATATTCTCTCTGAGAAGACTGTTAATCTGGAAGCAGAAGTACTAATTTGCCTACTGAGCACCCAAATACATTCACCCAGACCAGGGGTTTTTAAGGTTTTTTGTCTGGTTTTCCTTCACAGCACAGACTCTGAATGTAACTACAGAGTGGTAAAGGGGGCTCTCAAAGTACTCCAGGCAAGCAGTGATGTGACTTGACTAGGGTGGCAGCTGGGGAGAAGTGAATGGCTTTAAGGCATTTTGGAGATGTGCTAATAGACATACATGTGGAATGGGGAGTCATACTTTGACTTGGCAAAGAGTGGTGCCTTTTACTTGAAATTAGAACATGAAAGGGAGAATTAAGACCTTCTCAAAGGGCACATCCAGTTTGAGATGCCCCTAGACACACAAATGGAGATGTCAGTTAGGTAGTAGTACACCTGGGAAAACAGTGGGCTAAATACATAAACTTAGAAATTATCTGCTGAAAGTATCAATAATGATGGGAGAAATCAGCCTCACAGAACTGCTAATAAGATATAATGAGAAGTACACACATGTATTGAATGTGTGATATTGTGGCCCTGATTAGACCTGAGTCTAATCATGTGGGAATATCATATAATCTTAAGGTAATGGGCATTCTACAAAATGACCTGAAATCTTAAAGAAATAATTCAGGTTATAAAGTCAAGAAGGACTGAGGAGTTGTTCCAGAAAGCTAATAAAATAACATGACCACAAGTAGTCCTACTTGGCCCTGGGCTGGGCTCTTTTGCCATTGAAGGACTTCATTGGGACAGTGGGTGAGCTTGGATGGAGTCTTTGAGTGAGGGTATTATTTTTACAAACTTCATTTTTTGTAAATTTGAAAATGTTTCGAAATAATAAGGAAAGGGGGAAAAAGTAGAAATTATCTGCACCTAGATGATCCTTAAAGCCATGGGCCTCTCCATCTCCGTGACAGTTATTTTTCATTGTAAGTAAATAAATTGAGTAAGTTACCAAAGTAGTGGGAGCCAAGCTGGGATGCCCACAGCAGATGGCTGGCCTTGCCCAGACAGGCCTGCCCCTCTGGCTCGCCATATGCCTCAACTGAGAGCCGCTCCTTCAAGGCCGCTTTGTTGCACTGCCACATATAAAGCATTGTGCTCAAATGCCCATTTTTAGTTGTGTGCTTCAGTGTAGAAATCAGAAAATGACACATATTTAATTTTTCTACCGCCTCAAAATGCTTATTTGTTTTAATGAAGAAATTACCTAAATAAAAAAGAAACTTAACTAAGCAGATTAGAAGACCAAAACCAAATCTTTGTGTAGAGGAGGCCACACTTCACTGACCAGGCACTGCTATCTGTATTCAGTGTAAAAGGGCTCTATGATGACAGAATATTTGACAACATTACACAAAATTGATTGGCTAAGTCATGATAAAATAAGCATTAAAAAAAATCATGATAGAAAACATAGAATTAAACTAACATAAAACAATTTTAATTTATCCCTTTCCCAGTAATTTATTGGCTACTATGTGATTACTGTGTTGACTTCCTGCTCTCCTTTTAATATAAAACTAGTACTCCTTTCTCAGCAAGGAAGACAGACCACACATGGGAGGCAGCAGGATGGAGGAAGGTACAAGACCTCAACCTTTTGATTGAGGTAAGGTGTTAGGCGATTTCAAAGAGAAAAAGAAAAATCACCCTAGAGGTGATTTCTCAAAGACTAGCATAACCCTGGTTAATTTTACAAAAACTATACATCCCTATTCAGAATTAAAATTTTAAATTTTACTTAAGTGTACAGCTGACATAATTAAAAGACATATTTATGTTTTTAGGAACATTTAGCAGCATTTTTAGCAGAGTCTTCTAAAGATATTTCCATTTTCCTTTATCGTTTACCATCTTATCTATGTAAATCTAAGAGATTTGGGGGAATAACAATCAACTTTCCTTACAGATCCAACCCTGTATCTACTTTAAGAGGCACCTGTAAGTGCCTAGAGAGAACACAGGAGGGATGAAGTAGACCCCTCAACTTCCATTTCACAGCAGCTTAGAGTTTGAGTTGCTCCTCTGATTAAAGGAATAGTGTTTCTGGGACTGAGACACATCATTCCCTCCTGCCTCAGTAGGAGACTGGCCAGGTCTGCATTCCATTGAGCTAGTCTAGCCTTCTCTCTCTTACCTTTTTGTGCTTTCTCCTTCCCAAGACCCTATAGCAAGAAGACCGTCCAGGCCTGCTCAACCTGGGAGATCAGCCACCTTAACATTCTGGCTCTTTTGTTTTCTCTACCTTTCCCCAACAACCTCCCTCCCGCTCTCAGATATACTCTCTCATGCAACAACTAGGTCCAGGATCTGTTGACCCAGACTGAGAAGGCTGAGTCATTTCTGTTCTAGAACTGCCCTTCCTTTACTCTCATTGGTTGTCTCTTATAAGCCATTTAAGTGTTAAAATGAAGAATCTCTTTGGTCATTGATTTCATATCATTTAGGAAAACCAGATTAGGTAAAGGAATTCTCCTTAGGATGTCATCTAACTGACTAGAGATTTACACCGGGGTTTAGGAACAATACCCTCATCAGTTATAAACCTGCCCTGCTTTGCAGGTCATTGACTCAAGCATGTGTTTCCCTCAGGAACCTGGAAGAGAGGGGTAGCTATGCAGGACAAGATTTTTTTTTTTTTTTGGGGGGGGGTGTTCCTAATTTTAAAATTTTATTTATTTTTTTTAAGATTTATTTTATTTATACATATAAGTTGGGGTATAAGCCAGAGGCGTGGGGTGGTGAGAGGGCCCACCAGAGACAGAGCGGGGAGCAGAACAGGTAGATCAGAAGTACACTGCTGAGGGGAGCAGCGGGCGAGGCAGGAGAGGTCTGCCGCACCATGTGGGACTCTCCCTGGCTGGGCGTTGAACTTGCATCGCGTGCTGCCGACAGCTCCACAGAGCAGCGCTTAACCGCTGCGCCACCAGGGAGGCCCTAATTTTAAAATTTTATTAATAACACTCTTTACCAGCAATATCATTTCATTATTACAAATAGGCTTTTTAAGGGATCTTGAAGTCACCGATATTTTTTAGATGTCTGAGCTTTAGATGAATTATTAAAAAGGCACATTTGTTTCATGTGATGGAGTGTACCTGGATAAAAAAATTCATTCTAAAAGGACAATACTGCCCTTCCTCACCATGGCAGAATCCATAATTTGCCACAAAGGCAGCATCAACTTCAACAGAAGATAATAATCTCATACACATACTCAAAACTCACAGCTCAGTTTTATATTTTACCTATGAGAGTCTTTTTATGAAACCACTGTAATACTTTTATTCTTTATATCTGATTTCTGTGACATTGCACAAAAATGCCTCTCCCTTTCCCTACCTCTCTACCTTATCACCTAAGGTCCGTTTTATCCAGATAACCAACACATGAAGTAAAGTCAGGAGAGTTAATTAATACTATTTTTATCTATGAGAATGATGTTTTTAAACCTGTTTTTCTGTTTTCTTCCTAGACATTTCCTCATTGAGAACTATAGAATGCAGGCTTCAGGCACCAATTCCTTTCACAGACCGCTGTCCGGAATGGACCTGAGACCAGAGAATTTCCTTACCTTTAGCTGAACTAAATGCACATCCACATGCTTGCTTTCCGAGTCTTGCTGGACTGAATGGGTTAGGTCCCGGACTCTCTCTGAGGTCATGCGGAGCCAGGTCTCAATTTCAGGTAAATGGAGGACAATCTTCCAGTCGGCCCCTGTATGCAATGGGGGTGGCTTTTCATACTGCTGGTCAGAATCCATGTCTTTCATTGCCTCTTCTCCCTCTCCCTGCTCCACAGTGGGTGTCAAGTTGATGGCCATGGGTGAAGCATCAGTAGCCATGGGATCGAGGTCCTGTGACCTCAGAGGGGAAAGTGTCACGCTCATGGTTAACATGGAGAATTCTAAATCTTACTTCTTTCCAAAACAGCTAAAAGCAAGAGGAAAGAAAAAAGCAAGAGTCAGACAAGATTGCCAAATAAAGAAATGATACTTCACAGAATAAACAGGATTTCTAAATTAAGCCAGATTTCTAAATTAAGAAACTCTAGCTCATAGCAAAACAGAAAGAGGTGTCCTGAGTTTCTCCATAGTAGCCCCACAACCCAGATATAGTAGGAACACAAAATCATAGTCTATTGCCTACCTCAACATCTATTCTCTCCTAATTCCTTAGGAACAAAATCCTGAAATATACTGATCTTTCAGGATTTTGTGTATATTCCTGCCAAAAAATTTAAAAACCACATTTCCCTAATTCCAGAGCAGTTAGGTATGACCATGTGGCTAAGTTCTGACCAATGAATGTTAGTGGGGCTGCTGTGTAGAAAGTCTGTGAGAGCAGATTAAAGAAAGTTGACTCAGTTAGGAGGGGCCCTCTCTTTGTCCTTCTGCACCACCTACCACCTTGTTTCAGTCAATAATGTAACTTCACAGTCAGAGCTCCAGTGCGCTCAGAGAGATGTTTTTGAGTATACTGGGTAGAGAATGGTAGTGTGTGGAGGTAGGAACATGGGTGGTAACAAGGTATCACTGTACTCTGGACATTCGCCCTGGACTTCTTTTATTGGGAGAAAAACAAAGTTTCATGTTGTTTAAGCCACTATTATTCTGAACTTTCCTACCATAAAAATATCCAAACATCATTTTTACTATTATAACCAAGATATGTAACACATGAGATAGCTAGAAAGAAGAAAGGTAGATCTCCCCAAAATGTTCAGAACAGGTATTACCAAGACACCTTACTTTGGCACGTGAATTAGTTAACACTGAGGTCAATTGATGCCCTGCAGGCTCAGGAGAAACTTTTGCCACTCCCTTAATTATCTAGAAAAAAAAGATTGCGGACATTCTAGCTAAACGATTAGCTAGAATTGGGATTTTTTCCAGAAATATAGATAGGATGCTATCTATATGGCAAGAGAAGCATGTAATTATAGAGCATCTTTGTCACATGAGTCACCATCTCTTCAGCATGTGAATCCTCCTCCTCCTGCCTTAAAGTTCCACCCCTGCATCTCATTCCTTAGCTCAGGATAAATACCCTTATTTTGTCCCACTTTAGAATTCCATCCATGGAGATTCTCCCTAAATTTATTCTTTTCTCCTACTAATATGTCTGATGTATATCTGATTACTTGAGGAACTCAGAGGGGTAGGGGGAAATTTCTTCTCTGCCAGTACAGAGGGAAAATGTTCCAATTAGCAAAACATCATGTTGAATTCAGGAGATGATGTTTCTTTCTACAGGTTTTTAGATAGAGATCATGTGATAATCCCAAACTTTTACTTACCTAAAAAGTATAAATCATACAGTATATGAAATCTAATTAACTCTAAACAATATTACATTAATATCTGGCTATATTGAAATTTTTAGAGGTTTCAGAATATCAAAAGTATTAAATTTATCTTAAACACATAACATTAAAATATTAATCAAATAGTTAAAAATAAATGAAAGCCATAATCAAAGTTGTTTTTAAGAAAAAAATGATTCACTTACTAATAATGTAACTATCTTTTTTCTGGAACCAGTTTAATAAAATAACAACCTTTAGTATCTTGTACTTAAAACATTTTAAATAGTTTTTATTTTTAGTTTCAAAATTCTTTTACTCAAAGTTATGATTTTTTTTCTCTTATAAGTCTTTCTTGTTTGATACATTCAAGTTTGTTTACAGCTTTATTTCCCCAAAGATAAAAGGTGATTAAAAGATCAGAAATTAAATGAAATTATCCATATTTCTTCAGATTCTTAATAACCATTTAGTAACAAAAGCAAAATTATTTTACCTACAAAAATAAGGTAGAAAATCAAAGCCAAGAAAGTTCCCAATTTGACTTGGAACATGTAACTTTCTATGCAGGAATGAACTCAGGGAATAAAAAGATAAAAGCTTAAGAATAAGTAACTTCTGTGACATTTTATCTCGAAGCCTTCCAATACTACAGCACACTGCCCCTCCTCAACTTCTTGAGCATCTTTTAAATTAAGTGATAAGGAAGTTTACAAATGTATGAAGTAAAGTTATATACAAAAAAAGCAAAATACAGTGGTAAAGTAGGTTTATCACTTTGGTACCTGCCTTTGTTTTGGGCTTCAATTTAACAGGTTTCCCTCCCTGATTGCAAGAGGGAAAAATTCTTGCACCACATTTTTTTTTTAAGATTTATTTATTTATACATACAAGCTGGGGCACAGGCCAGAGGCGTGGGGCGGCAAGAGGGTTCACCAGAGACAGAGTGGGGAGCAGAACAGGCAGATCGGAAGTACATTGCTGAGGGGAGCAGCGGGCGAGGCAGGAGAGGTCTGCCGCACCATATGGGATTCTCCCCGGCTGGGCATCGAACTCGCATCGCGCGCTGCCGACAGCTCCACAGTGCACCACATTTTTAAGCCCCATTGCACACAGGTTTTAAAATAACAATACTAGACCTGGTATTTGAAAACAAAAACATTAGAAGACATTGAAACTCCACTGGAATAAAACTACTTAATAAATCATACCCCAGCCTTAGACAGGCCCTGATTCTGATTTCCTAAAACATCTTTAAATTATTAATCAATTCACTGCCCTCTGGGGGGATCTACTTAGAATCACAATCCCAGAGAAGGAAACTGATACAAAAGATGAATAAATGTTTCTTGTTCAAGGTCATGGAAATGGTAATAAATGAAGAAGATACTGGTGTCACAGCAGTTCCCTCTTCCAAAAAAGTAGACTCATCTAAACCAGAAAACTAAATGCCAGGGCAGTGTACAATGAACCGTTTCAGCTATGCCCACACCCTACTCAGAGCCCTTCACAACAGCCCTGCACAACTTAAAACAATGCTTTGTCATTGTTTTAACTCCTAGGTCAAGAAAGAGCCTTTTCTAGAATACACATCATACTATAAACAAAAGATAATACCAAAGAATTGCACAGCACAGCTTATGACCCAACAAACACTTCTATATATACCATCAGGCTGTATGCACAGGGCAGCTTTGTGTGATTTGGGGCAGGATGCTTCACATCTGTGGGTCCGTTTCTTCATAGATAAAATGACAAAACTGTACTAGATGATCAGTGGATTCCGTCTGACCCTAATAATTTAAGATTAGCCAGGGTCATTTATCCAGAGATTTAAAAATCACTGGAAGGAAACATCTTGCCCATACAATGTAGATGCTAAATGATGCTGCTCCATTTTACCAAAACACATGAAAAGCATCGATATATTTGTCCTACTTAATGGAAATAGTTATTGCCATGTAAACACATTTTTTTAATCATGATCCACATATTACTTGTTGCTAATTCTTCCTAGAGGAAGGTTGACAAAAAATTCTCCTCTCTGAGAATTTGCAACTTCAGACTAACAACACATGTATAGAGGACAAAAGAATAAAGTAAAAACAAACAAAAATGTAGCTGGAGAGAACAGGATGCAAATCACACACAAGTGTGTGGGCACAGAAACTTCACATTCCAGCTGCTAGAGCTGTTTTCCTGATTCCATGAAAATGAAATAAAATTTCTACATGGATGTGATGTTTTCATATTTTACTGATGTAACTATAAATGAGGATTGCCATAACCCAAAGAGTAAAGCATAACAGGGCATTACTCACGTTTTATTTCAATTTCTGTCTGCTTTCTTTGATATAAACCTTTGCCCGTGGGAAAGAAATACTGTGTCTGTCATAATAATATAAGCAAGCTTGAGAAGTGCCATAAAATTGATTAGTTACTGATTTTGATGGAAAGTAATTATTGCAAACATCTAATTTTCAATGCCAGTAGTTCTCATGGGTAACCAAACTATTTCTGATCTTCACAAAATCATATCTGATTTCGAAGACAGCTTAAGTCTATAACTTAAAGGAAAAGTGCTTCATATTGCAGAGACCTATAGTAACAATGTTTGTGCATGTTTTTCATGGTTTTCATGGTTATCAACCTTGCATTCTAATCACATTAATTACTACATATAAATACAAACAAATGAAAATTCAATACAAGCCTCTACATCCTTCTAAATATTGTAGATCTGATTTTTTTTCTTTACAAGGCATCTTGCAACATTCTCCCTAGTCTTGGAGGAGGAAAACTAAGCCAGCAGCTAACAAGTTCTGATGATGCCAATGAAAGCAGTGAGCGCATGCAGATGCCCACCCTGCTACAACTCTGGTTCCAAAGCTGCTTGAGAGGAGTGATCAACCAGGTTTTCAGAACCCACAGACATCCCTCTTTCGCTGCCATCAAATGCTGATGTGTGATTACCTTTCCAGCGTTAGAAATAATACCACCTTTATCCCAGCTGCTGTTAAAAATAACATCCATCAAATCCTTTCCTTTCCACAAATCCAAAGATTCAACATTTAAAGGGCGAAAGCTGAAAGCACTAAAGATTTTGAAAGTTTTTCTCTTTATTTTAATTTGTGGGAAGGTTTTCTCCATTATGCTTTATTGATCATCTATAGAGACACAAGAAACACACCATGGTTTGCTTACTAATAAGAAAGATTCTGCTATCTTCTACAATCCACCAGTTTTAAGTTAAAACCTGACACATTAGCAGAATGCATTCCACTTAAATGCACAGCCACATTTAAATCATGAGTATGTACTTTGACCACACTAGGAGGCAAGACATATAGCTACATTGCCATCAAAGCTGTCCACCTCTCTCTCCCATCTCTTAACAATTTCTCTCTCAAACAAAAGAAGAAAAGTGCCAGGAATATGTCCACTGTACTCACTGTAAACATTTTTGTCCCTACAGGTCCTTCAGGATTGTGTGTCTGGCTCTTCCTCTCTCCCCAAGGGTTCTCTTCTGGGATCCAAACAAGGTAACAGTCAGTGTCAGAGCTGCTCCATGCCGCAAGATCCTGGCAAATCTGTAGGGCACCAGTCTCAAAGCCTTAGTGGCCTAAATCTCTTACAAGAAAGGGCTGCTATGCTGTCCCTATTTGGAAGCTAATGTACAAGCTCCAGGCCTGTGCAGTTATAGGCAGCCCTTTTGTAAACAAGCAGTAATAACTAAGCCGAGAAAAGTGAACAGTTGCCAAAACAACAATCACGATGGAAAGGAGTATTCGGGTGGACTAAGCGCATCCATCCAGTCACAGTTCAGAAGAACCAAAACGATATACCCTGAACACTGAGCAACCCTAAAGCAGAGTAAATTAATACATTTATAAGTAAATTAATGGCAATTTGTTAACATAACCACCAACAAAGCCTATGAGAGCTCAACAGGTTCAGTCCTCCCACTTTTCTTAGAAACTGTTCTTTCCCAGCAAGGGTATCACCATGTGTATAGTTTGAAAGGTTAGTTTTATAATCAGGTAAACCAACCTCAAGCCTAAATACTTTCTCTCAACCTCTCAATGCCCTTACTCCACAAAAGGCAAATGCGAGTCTAAAGCATAATTCCAGTTGACGTCATCAACATGGCGGTGAAGGGACGCTAGTATCAACTCTCCCAAAAGACAAGCCGCCTATAAAGAGACATCAGCCAAACCCAGAGAAGATCCAGAAACGCTACATAAATCTAACACCCTCACGGGTGAGTAGAACTTGGAAAGAAGCTAAAAAGACTGATCAAGGAGAAGAAAGAACCACCAGATCCCCTC
>PVIJ01014977.1:0-38364 GCA_004024925.1 Scalopus aquaticus
TGTGGGGCGGCGAGAGGGTTCATCAGAGACAGAGTGGGGAGCAGAACAGGCAGATCAGAGGTACACTGCTGAGGGGAGCAGCAGGCGAGGCAGGAGAGGTCTGCCGCACCATGTGGGATTCTCCCCGGCCGGGCGTCGAACTCGCATCACTGCTGCCAACAGCTCCACAGTGCAGTGCTTAACTGCTGCGCCACCAGGGAGGCCCCTGTTCCAGTGTCTCAAAGTCCCTACGGTTGTCTCTCCCCACAGGACCCAGCAGCAACAGCAGCGAGAGGCTCAGAAGCCATCTCTGGAAACTGCTGCTGCTGGTCCCTGGAGACAGTTCAAGGCTCAGAGCAGTGCTCTTGCAGCCCAGCCCAAATACTTGTGCCTGTGTCTTCACCCAGGTCTTCTTCAGGAAAAGATCTCTTCTTATGAACATTATGGGGTTTACCAAGACAGTGTGGGTAGGTGATAAGTGGGGTTTCCCAGGTGGGAAAGTAGAATTCATCTGCAGCATACAGGGTGTGCTCTGTGGCTGTGGATAGGGGGTGAGTGGTGAGAGAGGAGGGGTACAGATACCGAGACAGGAAGGTTCAAATGTGCTGAAGCAGACCCAAGCCTGCCTGCTCTTCCCAGTGGAAGCCTAGTCTTGCAAAATCTTGGGAGTTTTGCCAGAAACAAGATCAGGAAAGAGAAACAAACTCATGGTCGTCAGAGGCACCCAGCCCCAGTAGGAGTAACAATGAATGGCTGCTCTCCCTAGGCACCAGCAGGCTGGGTGAGGAACTGTTTTCTAGCCCAGAGGAAGTACAGGGCGCAGGACCAACTGAGATTCAGTTAGGACAATGAACTGAGCATGTGCAGCTGCAAGTCTCCAGGTTGGCAGGAGACCCAGAGGTGGGATCGATGGGTGTGGGTTCCTGGTATTGCCAAGGCCCAAGGTCAGAGCCACCCCAAATACTGATAGTCCATGCTGTTAACCAGTCTGCTACTAGGACCATAAGCCAACAAGAGCCCTGTCCAAGAAAGAAAGATAAAACTAACTGATTTGTTATATTCCTTGTCAAGACTACAGAACAGACAACAAAAGCAAGACGTTATAAAGAATTTGAACGGCTTTTGTACCAGTTTCTGGAAGAGAGCCTCTAAGTACTTGGAATTTGCAGAGTGACAGGAGTGTCTTTGTTCTTCTTTACTGGTTCCTGATAGTTTATGCTCTGAGATGATCCAACAAGAGCCATAAATAGTGTAAGATAATGCCATGACTGAGGGTGGGGACTAGCCACACCGCAAAGATCAACAGAATGATGAGATGGGGGTTTGAGCCACATAATATCAGCCTGACTTCTGGAGAAGGGGACTAAAATTGAGTTCAACCTTTTGGGCAATAATTCAATCAGTCATGATTGAAGTAATGAAGCCCAAGTAAAACTTCAGACACAGAAAGTCAGGTGACTTTCCCTGCTTGGCAAGAGACCATGTACAGTTACATATTGATGTTATCCATTCTGACTCCATGGAGAGAGGATGCTTGGAGCTTTGTGTTCAGGACACTCCAACCTCACGCTATGCATCTTCTTTGGGTTGGTTCTGATTTCTTTTTGTTATCATAAAGTGGGCAATCATAATTTCCTGAATCCTACAAGTCATCTAGCAAATTTCCCAACCTGCAGGGGTAATGGGAATCCCCAAATTTACAGCCAATTCCTCATAAACGATCATCACTGGGGGACTCAGAGCTGGTGTCTGAAGTAAGGCAGTCTCGTGGAGGACGGCACCCTAAAACTGTGAAGTCTGACCTGAGTGTGGGTACTTAGCATCAGAAGTCCCTGCTCAGAGCTATGTTGACATCCTCACTACAGATATTTTCAGGATACAGAACTGACCATCACATAGCTTTCACAAGCCACACTTTCTAAGGGACGTGTTTCCCAGTCCTGTCTCATTGTCCTACTTAACTAGATGATCTTAACTCCCAGACCCATGACTCATTCAGGATAATGAGGAACCACCACAGCTGCTGTAAGATCATCCCCAGATGGGAATCTGTGCTTATTCCTCCCTCACTCTTATTTTTTTGCACCTCTGCTGTGTAGCAATCTAAGATTTCATTCCTCATTAAAATTTTAAAAGGCAAACAATATCTAAATATATCGTACATTCTTTTGCACTTTTCTTTCGATTTCTAACCAGCTATTAGTCTGGATACAGGCTTTAAAAACACGAAGTATATTTATAAGATGAGAAGATAAAGTATAGCTCAATCAATGATTTCATGTAGGATTTGAATTAAGCAAAGGGAATAGAATCTGAGAATCATAGGATTATTCTTCTTATAAAAAGTAAGTAGTAAATTTGAGAGCTATGATAGACCACAGAGATTAACTAGTTCAAAACCTTCCTTTTCCAAGTGAGGAAAAGAAAGCCCAGAAAGGTTACAGTGAAATGTCTTCTCTAAATTACTAACTATGGAATCTTACTAAATATTTACCCAATACTAAATACTTAATAAATACCTCGGAATGTACTTTATTTATAGAAGTTAAACTCACTAAAAATCTTTTTCCCAAAGCAGAAAAATCAAACCATCAATGAGATCTTATTCATGACATAATTTGAAAATGTCACCTTTAATAGTAAAATGACCTTATGATTATGAAAAGACCTTATGCAAAAGATCTCCCAGATTCTAGGAAGAAGGGTCTCCATTTTTATTTTTTGTGGACACTATCCTCTTTCTAGGAGAATAAGGGAATGAAAATCAAGAATCTTGGATCTTCTTGCTAGAACCACCCAAAGTTTATATGGCTTTTCTCTGAATTGTTCCCAGTTCTTTGATTATAAAATCAGATTAACAGGGGCCTCCCCGGTGGCGCAGCGGTTGAGCGCTGCGCTGTGGAGCTGTTGGCAGCGGTGACACGAGTTCGACGCCCGGCCTTGGAGAATCCCACATGGCGCGGCAGACCTCTCCTGCCTCACCCACTGCTCCCCTCAGCAGTGTACCTCTGATCTGCCTGTTCTGCTCCCCACTCTGTCTGTGGTGAACCCTCTCGCGGCCCCACGCCTCTGGCCTGTACCCCAGCTTGTATGTATAAATAAAATAAAAATCTTTAAAAAAAAAAATCAGATTAACAGTAGAGGTTTCTGAGAGATTCAGTCACATAATTTAGCAAGGGACTTTGCTATTTAAAGAAACTCTAATGTGAATCCTTTTACAAAGTCAAAAAAATTCTTTTCTAATGTAAATAACCTCTCAAATCTTCTGTTTTGTAAATTCTGATGTCTGTATGTAAAAATTTCCTTTGAATGGGGTTCTCTGTATTACAGATCTTCACTTATTCTGGGATGACATGGGGAAAAAGGCAGGTGAATGAAGCAAAGATAGTCTTAGTAAAAGAATCACCTGATACAGGTAAAGCAGGCAAAAACACAGTCTTTATTTCCTTTATCCTGAAGTAGCAAGGCTGTTTTTCAAGACTGAGTCAGAATGCACAGCAGCAAACAGCTCACAAATGTTTAATACATGATCAAGTGTACCTTCCAATTTCACCCAAACACCTAATGTATTATTCTAGTAGTCTCTGAGAGACAAGCATCAATCAACATTCAAGTTACCTCATCCTTTCTCAAGGTGAAAGAACTAAAACAACTGTATTATCTGTATGACAATCACTCCTGTTTTATTTGGAGTTGCGTTCCACTCTGACCATCAGAGAAGCAATGACATCGTTTTACTGCTGCTCTTATTAAATATTATTACTGTGGTGCAAGCTTGACGGTCGAGAGAGGAGAAAAAGGAGGCAGCTTCATTGCCCAGAGGAGATCCAGTAATCAGATGGTCTGCAGCCTGAAGAGAACATCAATCTTCTGAATCCAATTCTGAATATACACTTTCGCAGCAACTGTATAGTCTTGCTAAAAAATGTTGACAATATTAAGGCAATTGCTAATCTAAAAAGTGTGTGTTTAAGAAAGAACAAAAGGGAGGGCTACAGAAATTGAGAAGTGTTAAGAATACTAATCAAGATTTAAGAAAAAAAATACTGAGGAAATATATAGGACTGGCCCACAAATTTTTTTTTTCTCTCACTATAGATCTCTTTGTTTGTCTTATTTTTTTAAGGCAGTCTGGCATCCAACTGCCCCCTTCCTGTTGTGAGAAATATCTATCTCCTTAAGTATACTCTTACAGGGTTCCAAACCAGCTCCCACAGAGAAAGGACATGGCCCTCCCTGCCCCACACCTGGTAGGCTACACTGGCACAAAGTCAAGGTTCAGACTGTCAGAGGCTAACTCGCCTGAATTTTGAGCAAGTGTGGCACAGAGAAAGGGTTGATTGAATGTGATCATGGCAGCAGCACGGTCACACAGTAGCACGGCCAAATTCTCCTGCTTCTTGACTCTCATTCATGGTCATTTTCCAAACCTGATCTCCCGGTCTCCACTATACTTCCCAGATGTCCCCTCTTTGATATAGAGTGAAAGCTGATCTGTTACTTGTAACCCAGAACATCATGATTGAAAGCCATCATTATGACATTTCCATGAATGTGAGCCTGAAGCCCAAATTGGGGGACATCTCAAAGGGAAAAAAATATGCTCCCAAAAGCTCATTAGTAAATAAGGTTCCTATTTTATGTCTTATAATACCAGGAAAGCATACAGAAAAGGGATATTCTTTCCCTTATGTTTATTATCATTTTATGTGTGGAGGATGTTCTATTGTTACCCTGGTTAGGTGAATCCTAAAGAGTAACCAGGGAAGAGAAATGAATGGTGACTTCGTAGGTTTCTTAAATAATCACAGGACTGAAGCTGGGACATAGTAAGAAAGCCAACAGGGGATGCAAAATCTTGAAACTAGAAGAAAAATAGCTTCTTGGCAGGAAGCTGAGCAGGGGTTAAGAGGCTCCCAGGGTGGACTCTTCAACTGTAGTGGCTCCAAATCCTTAAGCAAAGGTAATCAAGTCACTGCCATAATCCAGGGAATAAAGATGCTAAAGGCACTTGTCTCTCAAAGCTGCAAATGGTATGAAGACAGAAAGAGAGATCAGAGTACCAGATAGTCTGTATCTTGGGAGAGATTATGGAGCCACAGATGCAAAAGCTTTCTACATTCAAAGAATTCTTGCTCAGAGGCAGAGTGACTATAAATAGGAGAAACCCAATCAGAACCAAAGTGGGTGACATCGGGGCTCCTATGTAGAATTAAAAGATCAGGAGTTCCAACAATGTCAACAAAAAACTATCAGTCTACCTTGCTTCAGATAGTCAATCAGTGCTCTGAAAATACATCTCCATCTATGTTGCATACATGCTTTGGGTGCACACAGTTATGCATTTGGGGATTGGTGTTAACTGTTCATCTCTTTTATTTTCTAAAATGTCCCAGGAAAGGATGTCTAAAAGAACTACTGTACTCAGCTTGATCTTCTAATAAAGGAACACTAATAAATCTAAGCAGATTATCATCAACAGTTGCTGACTCTCCAAGCCAGAGGACACATACGCACATAAACATGCCCACACTCATATCTGCACACATGCATATGAAAACCAGGATTTCTGGACCAGCTCAGTACTCACGGAAGCTAGATTAAGCACATGAAAAGTGAACTCACAGAAAGCCTGAGTTATTACCACCAGTCCCTAGGAAAGGTACCAAAACTCTAAGTGCCCCTGGCCCTTCAAGAACACAGCCTCAAAGTGGTCCATCTGAAGGACCCTCTTAAGGGTCAACTCTACGAAACTGCACCATTGAATAAAGCCCACAGTTGGGGGTACAGAGTATCCTGATTAGGAACACCCAGCTGGGTGGCCAGGCAAGTCACTTAAAACTGGCGTTACTCTCTCTGGGTAACAACACCCACTTTGTAGGGCTATTTTGAAATTAAATGAGATATTTTATGTGTTATGAACTGCACATTTGTGTCTCCCCGAAATCCTTATGCTGAAACACTTACCTTCAGTAGGACAGTATTAGGAAGTGGGGCACAGGTGGTAATTAAGTTTAGATGAGGTCACCAGGTAGAGCCCCCATGATGAGATTAGCCCTTATAAGAAGAGAAGACTAGAGCTTGCTCTCGCCACCACATGAGGATATTATTGGAAGATGGCTATCTGCAAGTCAGGCAGAGGGTTCTCACCAGATCACTCTGCCCACACCCTGATCTTGGACTTCTGGGCTTCCAGAGTTATGAGAAACAAATTTCTGTTGTTTAAACTACCCAATCTGTAGTATCTTGTTATAGCAGTCTGACTAAGACAGTACATAAAGCTTTTTGCACACTGCCTGATATATAGTAAATGTTCATAAAAATACGAATTACATCTATATAAGAATATAGGTAAGCAAAAATGAATAAATGAAGCTACTGACTAGGCAAGTCTGGATTTGAATGAGTTTCAGAAAAGATTTCACTGACACTGCTAATCTAATTCCACCAGGAAAACAGCTGGGAAGATGAACTGGGATGGACACACTTTTCAAATAGACTTATTTGCAGTTTTTATTTTGAAGAAGCGGAAGCAGCAGCTGCCACTGTCCCCACAACAAGCCAGGCAGTTGACAAGTGTCGGTGGAGCCTGCTGAAGGCTCCCATCAAGGGAACAGTGACTCTCCAGCCAGTTTCATGTGGGAAATCAGGAGGACAGATTTTCTTAGGTGATTTTCTCATTCATTCGGGTTTCTGCTTGGATAGAAAGGATACATAAGCTGTTTGTCTCAAATGAATGCTCCAGTAGATAAAACACCAAAAGGGGTTTAGGGAAACATAACAAAATAAGAATCGCCACACTGGCTTAGACCAACTGTCTGACAACAGTACCAAGAGACATTTTGGAAGAAAGAATTGCAACTTCCTCCATAATCATGGTTCCCCAAGCTGAGAAGCCACTCCGAAACGTTCTAAGGTTCCTTTAAGAGTCTATCATCCACAACTTTAATCTTCCTTGAGGTTTTTTGCTAATATTTTCAGCAAATACTGTATTGGAGGCAATGAGATTATTTAACTGGCTTATATTCATATGTTTTGTTCCTCTCCACTACAATCTTAATTCTCACTATATAACCTGAAGCTAGTCTCCAAGCTGTTTCTGTCTTAATATCCCCATCTATAAAATGGAAAAATAATAGCAGCTACTTGTGGGGTCACAAATAAAAAAAATTCCTGCAGCTACATTTTTCTCTACTGTGAGCACTACAAAGGATAAAAAGAGACTTAAAACTAGACACTTGGGTTCCATTTTCTGTGCAAATTCATATCATCCCACAAGAATCGAGTAATGAACGGACAAGAAAAACATAAAAGCTAAGGGATATAGAGAAAATCTTGAGAGCCAGTTGAAGTGTGAGCCACAAAAACATGTGTGTCCATCTGCAATCGAGAGGTGTTAGGACTACATCACCACCTGGATTAAAATACTGCAGAATCTATGTGACTTCAACCAAATGGTCACTTGCAAACAAAAACAATGGGTAAGGGGAAAAATAAAAAGCATTTTTTCCTTTTGTGTTACAGAAAACCCAAAGACAAGGTCTGTATTACCAAAATAGGGAAAATCAGTAAGGGGCTATCTTTACAGCTAAATCATCCAGATGACACTGGAATTTAAAAGGAATTTTTATTGTCATGTATCCTACTGGTTCTAAACCTGACTTAGTTTAATCATTGTTTTAGATCAGATAAGAGTAATAATCAGAATGAAGATTTGGAGAGGATATTTGATATTTTTCTATTCAGGAGGAGGAACTGTGGAAAAGTACAATTATGGAGAGTTAACATGGTAGGAGGACAGAGTGGGAGATGAAATGACACAGTGGTCTCTCCCTTTCTCCCTTATTATGGCAAAAGAATTTTTTTTAAGATTTATTTATTTATGCATACAAGCTGGGGTGCAGGCCAGAGGCATGGGGACGGCCCACGCCTGGTGGGGTTCACCCGAGAGAGAGAGAGAGAGAGAGAGAGAGAGAGAGAGTGGGGAGCAGTGGGCGAGGCAGGAGAGGTCTGCCGCGCCATGTGGGAATCTCCCTGGCTGGGCGTCGAACTCGCATCGCTGCTGCTGACAGCTCCACTGCTTAACCACTGCACCACCAGGGTGGCCCCAAAAGAAATTTTTAATGAAGTAATGTAGTCACTTCCAGAACACCAAAATGAGTCCAGTGTAAAACACTTGTATGTAACGAAGCCATCTTAGTTTCTTTGGAACTGAATTTTAGAATTTATTGAGAAAATAATTAAAAGTAAATACCTTCTAAATAATTTATCACGATTTTACAATGCTTACATTTGTTAACTAAGTAAAGAGGCAAAATTTTGCTGCTGGAAGAACATATATTACATCTAAGGTAGTTCTATTTATTATAATGCTGAAAAATGTTTTTAATTAAGTGATATTAATATAAGTGCAAATAGAATTCTTTGGGGTGGCTTCCTCTTGTAAAGAAGTTTTAAATATTAGATGCAGGCAAATGCAAACTACCTTAGTTTGTCCATCTTAAAAATGAAAGTCGTATGACCTTGTATCAAGGGAATGCAGTGTAGATTAATTAGCTAATTAGATCTTTGTCGTATCCCGCATTATAAAAGGCAAAGTGTGCCTGTGGCCCTGGATCCAGCCAACCTTTGTCTCTGAAACACCCAGGCATTTAAGTCAGCACAGGGACTGTTACCATAACAGGACAAACAAACGAATAAACCATGATTAAAGTTATAGTTAGTGCCTGGAGAATCCAGGGAACTTGGCTAATTTTGTGGCCTTGTCAAGTCATCTGACCCCTTTGGGACTCAGTTTCCTAATCATTAAATGAAAGTGGTTGACCTTTTAGTTTTTCAACAGTAAAATTCCATGACACACTGCTTTTAGTACAAATCACTCCCCTCATTAGAGAAAGGGGCTGCCTTGTTGCAAAGAATGACGGTATATCATCATCCACGCCAGGCAGGCCTGAGGAAAGGCCTCCCCCAGTGCCACTAGCTGGGCCCCCAGTGCCACTAGCTGGGCCCCCAGTGCCACTAGCTGGGCCCCCAGTGCCACTAGCTGGGCCAGGACATCCAGGCAAGTCCTGAGAGTCTAAACACCTTGTGACAAATTCCCTGGATTCCCAGCAAAATGAGTCTACTTCTTCTCGATCTCTTGACTCCTTTTCCAATCCATTCCCAATGATAACTGCCCTCTTGGTTCAGCACACTCCAATGTCTCCTCCTTCTTGCCCCCACACAAATGGCAAACTAAGTTACTCTCATTTTTCCCCTCATTTGTCTTCATTGTTTTGCTAGTCTAGTATTCCCTGGGCGTCTACATATGGGCTGCAGTCTGCGCCAGGCCTTGTTCGCCACTGAGTAGTATACTGTGTACCCTAAAGTCAGGATGGTGGTCCATGGTGGCCAGCCACACCTTTACACCTTTACTGGAGTTAAACTGCCTAAGTTCAAATCCGAGCTCCCCCACTTACTGTGTAATCTTGAACCAGTGTCTTAACTTCTCTGTACCTCAGTATTTTCATTTATAAAACGTGTTGAACACTAAGAACCACCTCATCAAGTTTTGTGGAGGGTTAAGTAAGTCAATCTGTGTTTAGGACCTCAAAAGCACTTGATAAAGCTTGATAAGCCCTCGATAAAGGTTAGTTTGTATTATTATCCCCAAATTATCTGAATCAGCCTGAGACTAGCAGTGCCGTGGCTGAGCTGCTGATGACATTTGACATAGTGCCTTCTATTTAAAACACGGTATTTCATGGCTGTGCAGTTGTTTGTCCACTACAAAGGGTCATTGGGAATGGATCTGAAGAGCATTTGTCACTGACAAGGATTAGTGAAGCAGGCATAGCTGCTACCTCAGAGAGCTCAGGGCAATAACAGTCACTTTGTCCAAGCCCGAGCGGTGGCAAAAGGATGGCAACAGCCCAAAGAAAAGAACCAGACAAGGAACTATTGCCAGGCAAACCCACATGATCTGGGGATTGGCTCTAGCCACCCACTCATGAAGGAACCGAGCTATGTTGCATATTTATCATGACGGGAGCACTTGCCATGCCAGACACTCACTGGGGTGGTCGTGGTAGAAATAAGTGAGACAGCAACAGTAGTGGTAATAGGAGCAGGAACTGTACTTGAGGTATCGATGATGATGGCAAAGGGAGTCAATAGTCATAAGAATAACTGTGATAGTCGCAGTAATACAGCAATGGGTAGCAGTGATCACAGCAGTGGTAGGAGCGATGGAGTCGAGTAACCGTAGCAGAGGTAGCAGTAGAAGGAACAGAGCGGCAGGAGGAGCCACAGAGCACAGTAAGAGCAGCAGTGCTCACGACCTCAGCTGCACTGGCAGCAACAGGAGCCTTACTCAAAGCACTTTACATTTATTAACTCAATTCACGCAACTACCTATGAAGTAAGGATTATTATAAAAGTCCATTTTATAATAGTGACAATAATACTTCAGTCCTAACTGATACCAAATGTGATTGCGCCAGTTCCAGCAGCATTTCATTGAGACTGTGGTCCTCTCATCTCAAATCCTCCTGATCCCATTCCGAAATCCCTTCCTCACTCACCTGAGGTGAAGTTCCAGTGCCCCTGCATCCCTGGAGTTGCTTTTAGGGAGAAAGACATTCACTACCCAACGTGCAACTGATTGCTCTCTTTCAATGGAGGCATTGGTCTTGGCAAAAAAAAAAAAAAAGTGAGGAAAAGGTGGTGCCATCTCATGCCGGGTACTTTATAAAGTGGTTGGCTAGAGTGGGAGGTGGAAGAGAAGGAAGGACGCTGTCCCTCCTTGCCTCTTGCCCTCAGGGCCAGAGAGAGGACTGTCCTGCACCTTCTGTCATAGCCCACCCACACATGACTCCTTCTGCCCTTCAATGGATTAAAAAATCCCCTGAATAACCATTTTAAGCAGGGGTTAAGATATACTAGTGAACAATGCACACCTATGTTTATTGCAACACTATTTACAATAGCTAAAACACAGAAACAACCCAAATGCCCAAAAATTGATGACTAGATCAAGAAAATGCTGTATATGTATACAATGGAGTACTATTCAGCAATCAAAAAATGATAAACTAACACGATTCTCAACAACATGGATGGAGCTAGAAGGGATCATGCTCAGTGAAATAAGTCAGAAGGAAAAAGAAAAATATCAAATGGTTTCACTTCTAGGAGGACTGTAAGAGAGTGAAATGAGAAATCAGAAAGAGAAAATAGCACACAAAACCTAACAAAAGCAAAAACTAGCAGACAACCACAATTAAGAGACATTCTACAGGGGAGGGGGAGGAAGAGAGACCAAAATAGAGGAGAAAAAGCATAAGGGTTATGGTGATGGTTCACGGGTGAATTAGTGGTGGGAAACCTACAGGGTGATACAGGGTGTAAAGGATATAAATTAAATTTTAAAAATTAAAAAAAAAACACATACTAGTGAGCAAATGCCAGCTCACTCGCTGTGTGACTCTCTTGGACACAGTTTCCTCCTCTATAAAACAAGAATAATTATTACCTCCTAGAGGTTGCCGTGAGACACGAGAGAGAAGATACATCAAACACCTGACCCAATGCTTGGCACATATCAGGCCTTAGTAACTACTCCCCATTACTCTCAGTGCTATTACTGCCATTATTCTTTTCCTTCAGGCCATTAAATCCATTTAAGTCACAAATAAATATCCACGTAATTCTTTCTCCCCACCCCAAACATTCTTCACTTATGTTACCCAGATAACATAAACATAAAATTTCATTTTCTGAGTTATCAGGGAATCATCCTCCTCTCCCTCCTTAAAGATGCTGTATTAGCCTCCCATTATTACTATAACAAATGATACAAACTGAAAAACTTAAACCAACACAGTTATTCTCTTGCAGTTAAGGAGGTCAGAGAATTAAATTGAGTTCTTAGGAGACTCTGCAGGAGAATCTGTTTCTTGCCCTGTCCAGCATCTGGGAGCATTCCTTGGTTCACAGCCTCGCATCCCTCCAATTTCCCCTTCCCTCATCATAGCTCCTTGACTCTCCCACTTTCCTCTTTCCCTCTCAAAGGCCTTTATGCTGACATTGCACCCATCCAAATAATTCAGGATAATATTCCCATCACAAAATTTCTAATCACACCTACAAGGTCCTTCTGTCACGTGAGATAACATTCAGGTTCCAGGGATGAGAACATGGATAACTTGGGGGCCATTATTCTGCTTAACACAGAAGCCATGAAGAAGTAGCCAGAGAGGAGACGACATTGTCTCCACAGCTTATTCATCTGTTCCGATCTTCCACCCTAGCCTGATCCTCAGTGTCACGCAGCTTCTCTGAGGAATGGCCATGCTGTGTGTTATCAGGTTGTTTGGGAAATAACCAGTGTACTAGGTTGTAAAAAGCTTAAGCAAATGTTAGAATAAAATTCCATATAAAAGTGAACGAGTAATAATTTAACTGTCTCACGAATTAATTAATACTCAAGCTGCTATGAGATCTTTCGATTAAAGGCATTCTTCAGAAGCTGAGTATACATTGGTGTTTTGCCTTTGTACTCATGTTCAGTCCTATATCAAAAGCACACTTTAGTTCATTTTTCCTTTTTCAGATAAACTGTCTAATTTTCTGCCCCTGTGGTTTCCATGAATGTCTCCTCCCCCAAGTCTTCCAGTAGGAGAAGTACAGCTCATTTTCTTCACTGGGTTTTCTGTGAGTGGGTAGCTCTGGCCTCTTTGACTAGTCTTTTTCTTTCCCTTTGTTCTCAAGCGTAGCTTTTGCTGCCTGCGACTGGGTTTTGCTGTGTAGTTGTGAGCGTGCCACCTCCCTTTTGAGCCTGCTCTGGCCTGATGCGTGGGTTTCTTTCTAGTTTCCCGGTCTCCAGGGGAAATGGAGTTGTGATGGTTGTTCACCTGCTGAGTCAGGAGTTTGCCCTCATACGCACACACCATATTATTTTATTCTAGTTACAGGGACCACGCAGCGACTGCACTTCCATGGACTCCCACATGAAAATGGAGAAGAAGCCACTGTGTGTCCTGCAGAATCCATATGCATTGCCTTTGCTGCCTGCAGGTGGGCAGGGATAGATACCAACTACACCCAGAAAAAGAAGGTAGCGATGACTCTACCTTTTGAAGTTGACCTTCCCCGGAAACCAAGACCTGCAGAGAAGCAAACCTCTATTCACTTTAAATTTTTTAAAAGTTGCATCACATTTAACATCTAAAAAGATATAACTGCATGTAGAATAATGTGATGCTCCCCATTATATGGATCACCATTCAGATATTTCAGACCAAGAATATTAATATTGGAGAGATTGACAAAGGTGTTGAAGACACTGGCTAAGGAAAGGTGATATTCCCAACACATAGACAACCGCAGAAGCTGCCACTGCCCCAGTAGCTGGAGAAGCACAGGTGTCTTGTCGCCATGCAGAGCCACTGCATACATTTCCTGCCCCAGTTGGCACTACTGGCACTAATGGCTCTGTCCCTGTATTAATCATCTATTGCTACTATGTAACAAACCACCTCAAAACAAAATAGCTTGAAACAACACACATTCAGTATCTCAGTTTCTGTGGCTCAGAACTGGCGGAACTGGGTCCTTTCTCTGGTCCATGGTGCTCACAGGCTGCAATCAAGTTGTCATTCAGGCCATACTCACTTAAAGGCACAAGGGGGCCACTTTCAGGCCCATGCAGTTGTAGACAGGTTTGGGACCCGAATTCCTTTTTGCCTGGTGGCCAGAGTCCACCCTCAGTTCCTTTGCAGCTGGGTCCATGAACATGCAGCTTGCTGCATCAAAGCATGCAAGCTAAGCAGGCAACAAAGAATATTTCCTATCAAGACAGTAGTTGTGGTCTTTCGTCACCTAGTCATAGAAGTGGCATCCCTCAAGATGGCCATCTTTTATTGCTAAGCAGCAAGTCACTCAAGAGGTTAGGCAAGATTAGAAAGAAAGACCAAAAGATGTGGCTCGTTGAAGGTCATCCTGGAGGCCACTGACCACAGCCACTTAACAGGAACCCAGAAGCACAAGCTCGCATTGATGACACTGCAATCCCCCCCATTGCTACTGGGTCCCCATCACCCCGGGACCACCCACGACTATCACAGCCACAGTCAGATGAATGGCCTTCCTTCTTATCACTTTCCAATCTCCTGTTGGTGCTCCCATTAGCAAGCCTTCAAACTGGAGTCTAGGTGCCAAAGAATTCTAGAATTGTATGCTCCAAGTTTCCACAGCTTGCAATTCATAGGATAAATAAGGGTGGGACTAGGACCAACAGACAATACCTCTCCACATAATCGTTAGCCCCCCTCATTTTAATCAGTTAAAGCCCCAGTGCTGCATATTCCCCACTTAATCACCCTTCACTGAACTTGTTTTTCAGACTGTTCTCCATGTTCCCATCTTTTCCTTCTTCTTTGCCTTTTCACTTGTTTCAAACCTTGGCTATTCTATGTTCCCTGCCTTTGTCTCCTCGGGGCTCTCATTTTTGCACTGAATAAGTAGCACTGGATGATAACAGGAAACTTTTAAGCCGATTCAGTTCAACAAAGTCTATTAAGGAGATACTCTTTTTCAGGTATTATGCTAGGGGCTAGGGATGCAAAGACGGAAAAGAAATAGTCCCTGCCCTTGAAGAGTATGCAGTTATGCCAGGGACACAGAGGCCCATAAAACAAAGTGATAAGTGCAACAATGTGGCTATATTCTGACAGTTCGATTGACAAGTCGTATAGATCTGTCCTGGATTGGCTGCAGGTTATCTGCAGTCTTGGTTCTTTCTGGGGAAAAAAATACAACCTTGAACTCTTAGTCATATAATCCTTATCAAATATATTTACAATAAGTAATTTATGGAGGTTTACCTAAGAGACAAAGAGCTCATCTATTTACTTCAGATATGCTACAATTTACTACTCATGTAAACAGAAGTGTAATTCTTTATTTTTTGAAGCTGGTTTGTAACAGTGTATATGATTCAGAGGCATAGGTTCACATGTCTCCAGATGTGTTTCCACACCACACCCACCACCAAGGCATTTGCAGTATTTATTTTTTTCAGTCTACAAACAACTGAAACATCATGACTGGTGATCTTGTTTTCATATTTCTATGGACCTGTTTTGGCTCTGCCATGCTTAGGTGTTTTATCATCTGCCTAGGTAGAGCCACATTTTAAAAATACCAAATGGGGCCTCTCTGGTGGTGCAACAGGTTGAGTCTCAGCTTGTGAAGCTATCACAGCCACTGCAGCATGAGTTCAACCCCAGCCAGGGAGCTTCCCACATGGCACAGCAGACCTCTCCTGCCTCGCCCACTGCTTCCCTCAGCACTGTACTTCAGTGGATCTGCCATTCTGCTCCCCACTCTGTCTCTGGTGAATCCTCTCACCTCCACACCTCTGGCCTACACCCCAGCTTGTGTGCATAAATAAATAAATCTAAAAAAAAAAAAACCAACCAAATGACATTAACACATAACCTGTGGAGCAACATTGGGACATCCTTCAGCACTCTGTGCTCATTTCCTGATGACCCCAGGGAGAAGTCCCTCTCAGCTCCCAGATCCAGAAAGCACCTCCTCAGAACAGCTCATTTGTTCTTGTGTCATGGATACAGCAACATTTTGTGATTCACGGTGTCTTCCATTTGCATTCGTTGCCTAAAACTTGGGACCAAATTTTTTAGTCCTCTTCTAGCAACTGTATAAATGGGTAAAAGGCATCGGTTTTACTGCCCTATTTTCCCTGGATCCCAAATCCTCCTTTATCCTTTTGTAGGTATGTTGGCAAGTTAGCTCAAATTCTCGTAGAATGAGATTTATGTTCATTACAAATGAATTAAACAGAGGTATAAATGGTGCCACTTCTAACTGGGAGGAAGGATAGAGTAAATCATCGGAAAAAAAGTGATGTATGTGCAGAGTCTTGGAAAAGGATGACATTGATCCAGTCAAAGAAGGTCATTTCAGGTCAAGAGAACAACATAGCACTAGTGGCATAAAAAGGCACATGGGTTTATGTGACCAGATTATAAATTTTCAATTAGCAATAATCGCGCCTCAGATAAACCTCATTGGCTACAATACTGCCACTGCAAAAAGCTTGTGACCAGATTACAGAGAAAAGGGAAAACAGATAACACTGATATGTTTCTTTACCTGTTAATACAATCTGGCTCCCAGTTGGAAAAGTGCTTAGCCTGTTAAAATGCATCTTTATGCTGATGGACTCTTAAGGACTGATGATAATGATAGCGCTTTCCACCAGAAGAAAAAGTATTTTTTGGTCAAGAAAGCATTTTTTCTGTCTCTTCAAACTACAAGGGCTTCAAGCTGTCTGCAAATTGACTAACCAGGGCATATAGCCACCAAGAACAACAATCCTTACCGCAGGTCTCTCCCAGAGTGGGTGTAGACAGTGAGCATAGTCTTCAAGCCCAGCTGTCTCCTGGCCTCCCTAAGTCTGCAGTAAGGAGAGAAGGTGATGTATGTAGGTAAAAGCAGATCTTAGATGTCAAGGATACTTCTATTGTCTGGTATCCACAAGACTTTGAAAAAGTAACTTACCCCTGTCCAGTCCTCATTTCCCTCTTACAAATTGGATATCTGATAGCCAATGTTTTTTAGCTGATCTCTTTATTCTATAATCACAGCTCCTTTCCTGATAGTTTGTGATAGTCATTGATTTTTACAATCTATAAACCATCTATATCCATCCCCATAAATTTCCAGTACCTAGAGATGACTAAAAATGAGTAACTCAACATGCTTTGGGCAGAATATTAAGGCTTATAATGTTGTGATATAATTTGAAATACATTTCATTAATTTGATTTCTTTTTCTAGTAAATATCACAATTATTTAGGCAGCTGAAAGCATCATGTTGAAATGTCAGTAAATACAGTAACATATCCAGCGCTGAAGCAAGTCCCCACAAGGCATCATGCAAACAGCAATTTGCCAGAGTCCTATGTGGAAAACATTGGGCTATTTGAGGATTTAGGGTGATTTCCAGGCTGAAAAGAGGCCTATTTGAGAAGAAAGAACCATCTCCAGGAAGGAATTAAACAGACCAATGGCTTTTGTTGTTAGTTAAGTAAATTTCAAGGTTTTTCAATGTTGCTCTTTATAAATATCAAAGGAGGAAAATTGGGTTAACTCTGATTGTGGTTTTGCATTAGCTTTAATGGAGAGCTTTAGGCCAGCCTGGGGCCCAAAATGAGGGAAAGTGCCATGTGGGGACCACACAGAGTATTCATTAGAAAATCTACCTCTTATCCCCAAGAGAGTTTGGTGCTGGCCTGAATGAGCATGCCTGAGTGCAATCAAAGCACTAGCCTAGGAAGATGCTGGGAAAAGAGGAAACTAAGTCATCCACAGGAAACTAAGTGTTCTCCATGCACAAGCAAAAAACAGTGAGACGAAATGGCTTTCGTTGCATAAGAATGACTAGAAACCCTGCCACAAGAGCTCTAATCTGAGGATGTCCACATATGCATCACTCTTCCTTATCCCACTGCAGACCTATCCCTGACTTCCCCACCCACCGCATGTTCACCCAGCCAACTTCAACCACCATCACCTGTGCCCATGACACTTTGTGCTCAGTAAATTGCCTCTGGATGGTCTTAAGACTTTGTCTTGCTTTTATAGATTGCATGTTCAGGTCTTGCTAGGTTAGCCATCTGAAATTCATGCAATTTTTGAAGGACAACTAGCTGTGTGTAGCAATTGTCTCAATTTTCCTCAATTACTGCTACAGAATGCATCTCCATAAAAGGGGAAGGAGCATCACAACATAGTGAATGGGTGACATTTCCCCTGCCTCCACTTACATGCCGCTTCCTTGGATTACAAGTCCCAGTATGTCATGAACCCAACTTCCTGAGCAATTGAGCTACTGGGAACCAGGGGCTGAGCTGAGTAGCCAAGTGGACCTATATAACGTGGAAGGCAGAGGGGCTTGCTCTCTTGCGTTTCCTGCTTTGATGTGCATCCTGGTACTGCTAGGAAGGAAGAGACATGTAGGGAAACTTGCACAAGGTAAGAGACATATGGGAAGGCTACTCTGATTCTTGGCAAGGATAACAGCAGCCATTATCTTGACCTCAAGTTAGATTATGTTGTTTATTTTAAATTTTGACACAGCTCTCTGGAACCTACCTAGCACCTTTCTTGCGGTTCCCTGACAGAAGGTATTTAGACTTGTGGCAAGTTTTCAGACTCAGTGGCCATACTTCAGGGCGAGTCTGTGTGGCTGGGCATTAGGGCACAAGGGAATGTATAATTTGGGGAATTTTAACACTTTGTGTGCTGGTGCCCTTTAAATTTACCAGCCCTGGGGCTGGCCATTTTCTGTGCCACTGCATGAATGGTATAAGCATTCAATAAAACACACACAACCCCTGAACTACTGGATATTAAAAAAACTGTAATATCTCTCATAAAACACCTTACGCTTTCACCAAAACAATGTGTAAAGCTTCTAGACTGAGTACGATCAAAGAAATAGCTCCTAATAGTTCCAAATAAATCCACCATGGCATGAAAAACCAGAGACTAGATGAACACGTATTAATACGTGAGCGGCCACCTGATACTAGTGACAAAAACACATACTAATATGTGAGCAGACCACAAAGTGTTAATGGGAAATTATTTTAAATCCTTTCTTCTCTCTCTCTCTCTCTCTCTCTCTCTCTCTCTCTCTCTCTCTCTCTCTCTCTCTCTCTCTCTCTGTGTGTGTGTGTGTGTGTGTGTGTGTGTGTACACTAATCTAACACATTAAGAATCTGCTTCCCTTGCCTTTGTACATGTGGATGGCTGAATTCCTTTTAGAATGTGTACCCCTTAAAAGTTTGGTCCCCTGGATACCCCCAATCACTATCAGCTAATAGTAAATTTAGACTAAGACTACGAAAACTTAGAACATTCACTTTTTTAAACTAACCCTCATATGACAAAAGGCTAAACTGCTTAATATATAAAGAGCTTTTATAGTCACTAAAAAACTGCCAACAATTTTTAGAAAAGCAAAGTATCTGAAGAGACATTTTGCTGAAAATCATGCAAGGATATTCAAATGCTCACATAATGAGAGAGAACAGATTCTAACAATGAAACACTGTTTCCTTAACCGATTAGAAAAAGATTAAAAATGTTATAAAGTAAGGCAGAGAGGAAACCAGCAGTTTTCTAAACTATTGAAGGAAACTTAAATTACTATAATCCCATTGTGGGACAATTAGATAATAACTATTAAGATTTTAAAACTATATGTGCTTCATTTTCACAGGAAAGAATTTCTTCAAATAAGCTATTTTACACATAAGCAAAACATGGTTTATAGGATATTTATGACAACAGAATACACCAAAGATGACAACCCATATTTGCAAACCTCCAAATGCCCAAGATTCTACGCAGTTACTGAAAGAGATGAGGTAGATCTCTATAAAAAAAAAAAAAAAAAAAAAGATTTCCACAATAAGCTGGAAAATGAAAAAGAGGCTTGTCTGTGTCAAGGCACACCCCCATTACAAAGCCAAGTTCGGGGGCCCAAAACTCTTCATACAATCAAAGAAACCCACCTTCAGGCAGCGTGCCCAGGCAGCACAGGTAATCTGGTTATTTGATAAGGATTAAAGGGAGAATAAAACTCCTCAGGCAAGTATCTGTCTCTGGGTGTTCTGAAACTTCCATCCCATTGTGTTAAAAACTTACTGAAGTATAATTTTGTCCAGAGAGAAGAAACTGCCTAAGTTTGACAAGCTGAAGAACAATGATTTAATTTCATAATGCAAAATAAAGCTAAGCTTCAATAAATGAAATAAAATTTGTCTTTCTTCTTAATTTGTTAACATAAATATGAATTACCAATCACTTTCTAATACATTTACGTCATAATACAACTTAAAACAACCAACTCTTTCGCAAAACATCAACTTTCTTCTCCCGTTGCTTAACACAATCTTTTTTTTTCTCCCCTGCTTTAAATAAGGCTTTAACTTTCCTTCACTAAAATTGAGGTATCAAATAGCTTGCCCACAGTTCCCCGGATGCAGCTATCAGAGTTCATTGATTTGCTGCTAGCAAATTGGAAGATTTAATGGTGTGACTTCCATATGTTGCTAGTTGAGGATCAGTTCTCACTGGGGTCTCTCCAAATGGGAAAAGAATTGCTTCCTGCTAATCTCAGGCAGTCATACTGCGTCCACATCCATTTCCTCACTGATCTTAGACAGAAAGAATACAGAGAAAGATTATGTTTCTTCCTCCCACTGCGTCTACATAAAACCCAATTGCCGTCCCTTTCTGATCAGCAAGATGTTACCTTGGTAACTACTTTGTACAGCTCTTATTCCTTCCTCCTTTGAAGGTATTTTGTCTCCTAATGACTAAGATGAGACCTTAGCCAAGCTGACTGCTTCCCTGGTTCTTCCACACCGAGGTTGTAAAACTGGCAGCCCGGGAGCCAAATTCAACACTCGGGCAGGTTTGAACACACTAAGGGTTTTGGTCTTTTTTAATTTAAGCTAACATGTGCAAACCAGAATATTGGATGAGAAAATCCAAAAATCCAGCTCTGCTTAGAAAGACTTAAAAACACTGGACCTAAATTCTCAACAATTAACTGTAGTCTAGTTCTCTACGTGCCCACTCAGTCTACTTGCCTTGACGAGGTTACCTGTTAGACATTTGGGTCAGATTGCAATTACAATATGGACATGCCTTTTAACGAAATAATTTATTTAGAAGAGAACAAAGTTGTGTCTAAGCAAAGATGCTTCTCTATCTCAAAATTCAACAGAACCTCAAACTCACCAAATGTCTTCCCACCTACACAGTTTTTCCAACATTATTCTTAACTTTCAGACATCATTTCCTAATTAAAGTCAGCAATTTAAGTTACCTTGAGGGTTTAACTAAGAAAAGGCAAAATGACGGAGAGATACATATCATGTCTACTGATCAGTCAGGGTGGCGGTGACACTGGTTTAGAAGGTACGGTCCTGAAACTTGAGCATGCCTTGGAATCACATGGAGAGCCCCTTAAAGCAGATTTCCAGTTCTGAGTTTAATTCAACAGGTCTAGGGTAGGCGTGAGATTCGACATTTCTAGCAAGACCCCCCAAGAGTACTTCAATAAAAAAAATTTTAAAAGATAAAGTCCCCAGGGCCTCCCCAGTGGCGCAGCGGTTAAGCGCTGTGCTGTGGAGCTGTCAGCAGCAGCGACTCGAGTTCGACGCCCAGCCAGGGAGAATCCCACGTGGTGCGGCAGACCTCTCCTGCCTCGCCCACTGCTCCCCTCAGCAGTGTATTTCTGAGCTGCCTGTTCTGCTCCCCGCTCTGGCTCTGGTGAACCCTCTCGCCGCCCCATGCCTCTGGCCTGTACCCCAGCTTGTATATATAAATAAAAAATAAATCTTTTAAAAAAAAAAAAAGATAAAGTCCCCAGAGACACTGATGATTCTGGTCTGGAGACTAAATTGACAATCACCGAGTTCTCACTGTATCAATATACTTATAAATGTATACTGGACAAACAATAGAAGTTTCTTTTTCACAAAACAACCTAAAGCATATTTTTATTCTTTCAGTGATTCAGGGGATCATACTCCTTTGAACTTAGGTGTCTACTAAAAACTCAGACCACATACAGATGACAGGGAGGAAAGGCATCCTTCTAAGTTAACTCTAGTTCTTGAGATCGAAAGTGAGTACAGCATGATCCATGGGCATCTAAAATCAACTAAAACTAACAGTGTGAAAATAAAATGAAAAATGGCTCATTTACCACTGCAAGTAGCAGAAAACTGAACCCAAACTAGGTTAAGCAAAAAGACTTTTCATTTCACTTAGGATGAAAAGTCCAGAGGCATAATTGACTGAATGCTGAGCTGAACCAAAGTCATCAGGACTATTTTTCTCTCTCTCAGCTTCATGTTGTGATGGGCTGGCAGCAGTGGTCCTAACCCCTTCACCCTCTTAAAGTCCTGCCGATAAGATCAAGAGACTCTCCATGAGGAAAACATCATTGTGGCTCACTGGATCTGACTGGGTCATATGTTCTTCCCTTAACTAATCCTCTTAGCCAGGAGGGGTGAATTATGGGCCTCAGGTGTGGAGTCACTATCACTGAATCCATACTGTTAGTTGGAAATGGTGGTTCTCCAGAGAGGTTATTCACTGTGGTTACCCTTAGGGCCTGAGGGGACAAAATGTCACACCCTTGGAACCAGATGAGAGGCAGACCAGGAAGAGAGAGACAAAAATACCACCTTCTTTACATGGCCTTAGGATAACCAAGTGGGTTTGCTAAATCCTGAATTAAATGGAACGACCCCATCACAGAAATTCCATCTCCTATAAGAGTCTGTCTCTGTCAGATTTATGGCAGGTTTGTGGCGAAGCCTACCACCTGCAAACTGTTGGTGACAAAGAGAAAATAGAAAGGGACTAACCTTTATGTGCTCAGCCACTGCACCAAAACTCACCAATCATTCTTGATCCCTTTGGGCAAGAGAGATGGGGAGTACAGGAAGCAGAGAAGCCAGGAGCGTTATTCTAAAGAGGTCCCTATACACACTGGAAGAATGGAAAAGAATGTCTCCTCCCAATATCTAGCAAGAGAATAAAGAAGTGGTATTGGCCACAATAGGTGCCCACTACAAAAAGACTTACAATTAAATACACAGAGCAATATGACCCCACAATTCTTCTCTAGGAATCTACCCAAAGGACACAAAAACACTAATTTGAAAGGAAACCTGAACTCTTATGTTTATTACAGCACTATTCACAATAATTAAGATGTGGAAAAAAACTAAATGTCCCCAAACAGATGAATGGATCAAGAATTTGTGATATATATACACAATGGAATACTACTTGGCAATCAAAAAAGATAAAGGTATGACATTTGTGGCAAGATGGACGGATCTGGAAGGAATTATGCTAAGCAAAATAAACAAGGAGGAAAAAAATACCAGATGGTTTCACTTATAAGCAGAATATAGAGAAACCAAACAAAGTGTCAGGGGGAAAAAAAAGACAAAATTTACAAGGTAATCATAGATCAGGAACAAACAGCAGGATAGGGGAGAAAGAGGAGTCAAAACAGCGAAGGAAAGAGCAGAAAGGACTATGGTGACGGTTCACAGTTGATGTGGTAGCAGGAGAACTATGGAGAGAACGCCAGAGGGAAGAAATCAAATATTATCCAAAAATTACCAAAGATTTAAGAAAATAAATACACAGAGCAAAATGTATGCATCCAAAGGTTAGCTTCCTCCATCTTTTTAGTTATAAAAGGATACTAATCCACCTGCTATGGAGGCATATAATACCCTTTAGATGTTGTCCTTCACAGTCATTATCCCTTACATGATTTAATAGTTTTCTATAGCTAAAAGAAAAACAAGTACAAAAGTGGACTTCATGTTGATACCCTGAAAATAAATTCAGAATGTTCAACCAGAATACGGATGAAAACTTAGGAAAGAGATTCAAACAAGAAAAAGAGGAGATTCAGTTGATCCGGTCCTGATTCTAGCACATACCTTCCATGAGAACTGGCTCCTCTCCTGCCCCACTCACCAATGTTATGTCCCCTCATGTCTAGAATGGAATGTCTGGCTGGTAGTAGTAGCATGATAAAACATTTGCAGAGTGGATTAGGGAAGGTGTTTTAGAAATCAAAGAAAAGGTTTTGGGAGGGTTACAGGGGACACAAAGAATAGTGTCAATCTGAATCTGAGCTTTTAACATGATCCTAACTTAAAGTATCCTACCTACTTTGTGCTAGATAAGTATCCAACTGACCCAGAAGAGTTCAAGAACTCAGGAACCAAAAAAAGTCTGAACTGACAGAAGCCTTAAATCCCACCAACAGTTGCACAGTTGAACAATCAGAAAAGTTTGGTAAAAATTCTGATTAAACAGACCCCACTTTCAAAATTTCTAACTCAAGTTTCCATAATTCATAACAATTCCCAAATGATGCTGACATGTTCCCTGGGCTGAGAAGCACTGTTCTACTACTAGCCCCTTATCTCATAGAAGAAAATGAGCTTAAAAAAATAAAAAAGGTAGGACCTCCCTGGTGGCGCAACAGGTTGAGTGCAGCGCTGTGGAGCTGTCGGCAGCTGTGGCGTGAGTTCGATGCCCAGCCCGGGAGATTCCCACACGGCACAGCAGACCTCTCCTGCCTCACCTGCTGCTCCCTTCAGCAGTGTATTTCAGGCGATCTGCCTGTTCTGCTCCCCACTCTGTCTCTGGTGAACCCTCTCACCACCCTGTGCCTCTGTCCTGCGCCCCAGCTTGTATGCATAAATAATATTAAAAAAATAAAGATAACAAATTTAGATCATAACTTGACTATCGATGTCCATTTTTAGCTGTTTAAAATCATAAATGACGAGAAGGAAATCCAGTCTTTAATTGACAAATCTAGTAATTTCTGAACTAGATAGATCTGAACCTCTTATAGTATTCTAGAACCAACTATTTATAAAGACATAAAAGGTTGTTCATTCCAGCCAGCAACTGCCCTGGAAGTCATAGAGTCACAGACAGGTTTTGCAAAAGTGCATGTCATGATGAGAAGATGATTTCTGGAATGGACCTGGCTAAGGACCTGGAAGGATGGGTTAGAAGGCACAAGGGTAAAGACAGGGAGGTCGCGAGATGGCAATTATCAAACCACTAGTCCTTGATCATCTATTATCAGATGTAGTCAGTGAACAAGAGCAAATATTGTGAAAAGCTATCATCAGATCTAAGGACTGAAAGGCTAGGAGAATCAAGGGAGAGCTAGAGCCCAAAGAAACTACGAGTTCAAGCTGTTTACTCAGTGCGGCTTTGCATTCTAAACAGCTGCCTGCCTGGGAGAGAAAGGAGTGGAGAGGTTACAAAATCCTGGCAATCAGGACACAGTCTAATTCATTTTTCCTCCCTAGGGTGCCTAATATACTGCCATGTTTTGTGAATAGAACCAATAAAAAGAATTGTGATGGGTACTCAAGAGAAGCCACTTCTTGATTAGTTGGATGACCCCCAAATTCCCCCAGGACACTAGGACCTTCTGGGAGGGGGGGTGGAAGAGTCATACTTTCGACTTGACAGACCCAAACCTGTCTCATCACCATGTTTTAAAACTTCACATGCTGATTGAGTAAATCTATTGGCCTCAAACAAGACCCTCAAAAATATTTTGTAAACCATGCAAGTTTTGTTTTACAAAGTTTCTCTTAAAGGATAGAACAGTCCCTGTCACACCTGAGGGGGGTGTGCGTGTATTTATAGACATTGCATCCCTTTGCTGGCAGATACACCCCAAGCTGAAGGAACCTGTGTTAAGTGGTCCTTCAACAACATGGAAGGGGCGGAGGTCCAAGCAATTAGCCTCGAGCTGGCTCTCGTAGGGCCCTGACCCTGAGAAGAAGGAGCGATGCTACCCAAGGCCCCTTTAAATGCCTCCAGTAATGGGTCTCTCGCAACTCCCCCTCGCAGAGGATGCCCTCGGCTAACAGCCATCACTGTCAGGAAGGTTTTGTGCTGCCCCACTTACATTTCCTTTTCCACAGTTTCAGCTTGTTGCTCCTAATTACCTCCCCTCGGACCGCACAGCCTACAGGATAACAGCCCAGCCTGCCTCAGCACCTTGCTGCCAGAGCTCCCTCACTCACAATGGCCCACTTAAAATGCCGCCCCATGAAACCTGGCCCCAACTTAACAACAGGTCCCCAGAGTTGGCAGGATTCCTGGGCCCTCTGCCCTGCTTGGGACCTCCTGCTGGCTAGGCCAGGAGCACTCGTGGATGAAAGACCATCACCTACACCCCTTTTCCCTGCCCGCCTGGGCCTTCTAACAGTCTGTGTTTCTACAGCATTTGGGGCGCCACTGGTGGAAGTCAGACTCTGGGTGCCAAGCCAAGGAGATACAGCATTAATTATTCTCACTTCTACAAGCAAAGGTGTGAGAGCCATGCCCGGCAATAAACATGCATTTGGAGTACAGTCAACATTACATCTCCAGGCTGAAAACCGGGGGTTCTCCTTCAATTCCCTCACTCCTCCTGTGCCTTTTAACTAACTTTGAAATTCCTTTTGCTACAGCTGACACCTGCGTGCTGTTTCAAGGGCTGGAGCCACACAAATTTATTTGGTAACCATTGCAGGGATTTCAGAAAATGAGAACTGAAGGAGGAAGCCAGGCCTGAAGTAATTAAGATGATTTGTTACACATGACTCAGATAGGCACAAAGGGGTACCTGAACACAGAGAATAGAAGATCAAAGGAACAGCGAACCCAAAGTGGGAGCTCAACGCAGAAGGAAAACAGACCATCTGAAGGCACCCAGATCACTGCCAATTAGCACCCGCTCTCCGTGTAGTTATCTTCTCCCAGAGAGAAAACAGTGCAAGATAATTTTTTTAACTTTGTTCTGCAGCAGTTAGCTTCCAGAGTAAAAAATTCAAATGTGTGTGCCATATCTACAAGGTCACAAGATCTCCTCACCTAAAACCATTTGTCAATGGAAAGCTGTGAGCTACTGAAGCCTCAGGAATCGAGCTACAAGAGTGACTATTCTTTAGAAAGCATGTCCTCTTCCAGCTTGGTGGTGGCTCTCAAAAATCCTTTTGGCCGGGACTCCCTGGTGGTCTATGGGTTAAGGCTCAGGGCGATCACTGCTAAGGCCAGAGTTCAATCCCTGGCCAGGGAGCTAACCCACATGCCCCAGCAGACCTGCTGCTCCCCTCAGCAGTGTATTCCAGTCAATCTGCCTGTTCTGCTCCCTACTCTGTCTCTGGGGAATCCTCTCACCTCCCTGCACCTCGGGTCTACACCCCAGTTCTTCTACGCAAAAATACAAAAATGTTTTTAAAAATCCTTTCTGCCTTCTCCTGCCCCACTAGCATCCTACCAGGCAGTAGAATGTGAAGGTCAAAGAGAAAGGGGGCACATGGGCACTTTTAGATGAACCACTTCTCCACACCAGCACCTGGTGTTTATAATACACATGGAATTCAGCTGTGCATTTCTCTTTCCCAGCAACCTCCCCCCTGCCCATCAAGAACCTGAAATGGAATGCTCGGAGGCGATACACCAGGGCTAGAGCGGTGCAAAGGACAGTCCAACTCACCGCAGCTGAGGTGCTCCCAGGAGGGGCCACTGAGCTGATGGCTGCCACATCAGCCCACAGATACGGTCTGAAGGTCAAGATGGAGAGCACCAGATGCTGGACCAGACAGCAACGGAGGCAGCGCCAGGATGTGAGGCCAGACGCTCAGATACACTGTGCTAACAGCTCTCAAAGGTGACCCAGACACGGAGCACTGGTCACCTGTCAACAGTGCTGGGCAGCACTGGCCAGTACAGCTCTTCGTGCGTCGTTGGCCCACCCCAACAACAGCTCTTTGAGACACCAGGCTCGAGGCCTGTGCTCTGTTCAGACAGTGTCAGAGGCAGGCCAGAGGGCAGGGACAGCCAGCCCGGCCTCTGCAAAGCTTTTCAGCTTCTCTTCTCTCTTTGGAAGTCGGCTACTAGTTGCTTCTTTCTTCGGAAGCCAGGAACAGAGTCTCCAGGTGAGCCTCCTTCTCAAGCTGGCTCCTGCCCCGCCTTTTCCTCTTTCAGGACCCCTGCCCACAAGTCTGATTGGACAGGCTTCACTCCTATTGCTGATTGAACCATAGCACCAACCAGCTCCTAGCCCACACCTGATAGCGCCATTCCACGATGCAGGCACCAAATCCACAGGCCTCTCTACTGCCTGCAGCTGGAGAGAGCCGTAGGGTTGAAGCTGGCCCCGGGGGGCCCCATACTCCTCCCTACATCCCTTGTCAGGGGCTGCATTCCCTGGGGCAGCGTGGTAGGGTTATCACTGCACCCGCCATCACTGCAGCCTCTGCCTGCAGCCTGAGCCCCCGCGGGGCCACTGATGGTGGGTGGTAAAATGCCCACCACCCACTGCAGCCTGCACTGCTCACAAGCAGCCTCTGGGGTCCAGCACCAGGGGAGGGGCTGCCCACCGGCAGCAAATCTGGCACAGGTGAAAACCACCCCTGCGGTCCCTGTTTCAGATCAACCATCATATGCTTTTCCGATACCAGTGAAGCTTCAGATCCTTTGATATTTTGCCACAGAACTACACTCATCTGTCTTCGTGTTAACTAGTTTTGTAACCTCCCCTTCAACTTCCTGTTGAAATTTCATCCCTGAGAAGTTACGCTTGCTCTGAACCATGACAACAAAGGAGTTGGAATCCATGCAACTCTGGCAAAATGAAAACAGAAACTTTCTCCATTTTTGTGATTTTTCCTCTCTCATTCCCTTTCCAGCAGGTAACTTTTAATTCCCTCCACTCTGAATAGAAGCCTTCCCCCCTGTCAAGGTGACTTCAAATCTGAGTGATACAGACTGTTACAGAGTGAATACCAAGCTTGGTACTTACAGCACACCCACAAGCTGAGTACCATTCTGATAACCAATTTAAAATGGAGAAACTAGAGAGTGGGGAGGGTAAGCGCTTGCCACCATCTCAGAGCCAGCAACGGGAGGACACTGGCTTCTACTGCCTCTCGGAACAAATACTTGATTTCCTTGAATACCTGCATTTCCAGGTGACTTCCAAGTTGCAGTGGAGACTAAACTAAGCAGTCGAACACCCACGAACTATTGCTTTTATTGAATGGACTGTTGGCAGAATTGACTGACCTGAATGAGTGTCGCATTGTCTGGGAGACTCCCATCTACTTTGAGTAGAATTTTTTCTAGAAAGCTGCTGCCAGGGGCTGATTTTGCTTCAGGCCCCCTGAAGACACACCAATAGGATGGTGTCAGGAGTACTGACTACAACATGGAAGGAAGGAAACTCACTCATGCCATGGCCCCAACCCATGATATGGCTCTCTAATCCCCTGTCTCCAAGCAGAAGCTCCTTACCATTCCCTTCTTCCCTCAAATTCAAGAGTCCCAGCACCACCACCAACAGTCATTCTGCCATGATCCAGAAAATCCCCACAGCGTTAAGGTTAACTCCTCAGCTGCAAAGGGCAGCTGTCGCAGGTTTCCCCGAGCCAGTCTTAGACAGAGTATGGTAGAGAGAGGTGGGGAGAAATGGCCTATGTGTGCTGTATCTGCATTCCTTGAGGGTCAGTGTGCACCTCAGTAGAGGCCCATGGATTTGGTGCATCCCACTGTAACTCACGGGGCTTGTTACAATGCAGATTCTGTGTCAGCAGGTCTGGGGGTCCGAGAGACTGCATTTCTAACACGCCATGCCCTTGCTGCCGGTCCCGACGTTGTGAGTGGCCAGGTATTATTTACACATATCCTTTCCAGCGTGAAGCTCTTGATGTCAAGTTTTGACCAAGTTCTGTGGAAACCAGAGACTATAGCCTCACCGCACCCCTATGAATAGAAGGAGGCCATTCCTCTGAGATAGAGAACATCCCCAAAGTAAACTGCCTGGGAAAATGTCCTTTGGATCACCCAGGGGGTGGTCTTCACCCTCTGCTAGACCAGGAGGTCCACAGCTGGGGCTTCAAAACTGGAAGGAAAGTCTAGCTAACACAGCTCTTTTTGTGGCAGCCTGACTCAGCTGTGAATCCCAGCACTCTAAAGAATCTAACGCCCCCTCTATAACTGAAGCATTAAAAATGAGTCAGTGTTCCCTGTATCTAGCTGGCCTGCAAAAATTAGTCAAAGACCCCCAAAGGGAAGATAAATCTTGAGGCAAAAGAGCTAGATTTTTAAATCCTAACTGCTCTTCTGGCATGGAGATTTCTCCCCATTGCCAAATATTGAGGATCTAGGTGTGATTATTAAGGGAGAAAGAAGTTTCCAGTGCATGGTGATAGATTAAAAATAAATTAAAGTCTCAGAAACTTGATTCCTCAACGGCGCTGGTGGACGTGAGGTTGCTGGTATTGTGGCTAAAAGGATGACTGGCGGGGAGGGGGTGGGGGTGAAGCCCAGCAGCCTAGGTTAGCACCTCCTAGTGGAAAAGGGTGGCATTCGAAGTCTGCTGATTAGCTGATTAGCTAAGTGACATGACCTTTAGGATTCTGGAAAGGTCATATCTCTAAGCAGGAATCAACCGCAGCTCTTTTCTTCCCTAATAGCACAACTACTTGGTACACATTTAGCCAACTATTAAATAATGCTGGTTCCAAAGGGAAAGAGGCCATGGCCAAACCAGCCTTTAATGAGCATCCCAGGGTCTGGCCAGACTTTGAAGGAACGAGCATTTGAGGTATTAGTCGAAGCTCAAAAACAATAGGTGCCTGCGCCCTCTAAGTAGCTCATGTGTTACAGATCTGACAAGTCTCATTGATTTAAATGGCTGGAGCACTGCTTGGATTTTAATCTCCTTCACCCTTATACCAAGGAGGTCGCTGTTTAAACGCTTTTACTTAATAATGTAAACACCTGTCACACGCCAGGGGCAAAGCTATTAAGGAGAAGGATTATTTAAAGCATAGCTCCTGAATACAACATTGCTATTATTGTCTTATCCTCATTGCCAGTGGGGCTTCTTTCTTAGGCCCAGATGCAAAGGCCAAATCACCCAGTGCTCTGTCCCACTCAGAGGCCTGCAGTGTATCCTCTAGATTGAGAGTCAGAGAGGGATTCCCAGAGGTAATGATGCTTGAGAGCTATGAAGGGTAAGTAAGGACAAGACAACTCAAAGACCAGTGCAAAGACCCTTTAGTGCAAAGGCCGTGAAACAGGAGAGAGCGTGATACTGTCCGGAGAAATTGTGAACAATTTTGAACTTGGGGAAAAATGATTACTGGATGTTCTAACACACTTACTAATTGTGTCTTTCACTCTCTTTGACCTACTTTACAGCTATTGCAAGTGTAGAAAACAGAGTATTATAGATGATTTCTGCCCATGGAAATGCAAATTAAAAATTTTTTCCCTTGGGGCCTCCCCGGTGGCGCAACGGTTAAGCGCTGCGCTGTGGAGCTGTCGGCAGCAGTGACGCGAGTTCGACGCCCGGCCGGGGAGAATCCCACATGGCGCAGCAGACCTCTCCTGCCTTGCCCGCTGCTCCCCTCAGCAGTGTATTTCTGATCTGCCTGTTCTGCTACCCGCTCCGTCTCTGGTGAACCCTCTCGCCGCCCCACACCTCTGGTCTGTACCCCAGCTTGTATGTATAAATAAAAAACAAATCTTTAAAAAAAAAAAAATAAAAATAAAAATAAAAATTTTTTCCCAATAGACTGCAATTGATAATTGCCCAAAGAATACGGCTAGTTTAGCATCTATTAACAGATTCATTTCAGCATTTCCTGACAGTCTGCATATACATGTGTACATGTGGGAAGTCATGTCTTCTGAATTATCCTTTGAACCAGTAACATCTTACTGGCTCTTTCATTAATCAGTGAGTTTTTAAAAATCTTCGACATGTGTTCCTCTCATATTTGTAGAAGTTATAACGTTACCTTCTTTAGAAATTATTTATTAACAATATATACAAAGAATTGCAAAAGGCTAGTGGATAGTAGGCTGCCAGATAAGATATGGTATGAGGTTAAATTTGAATTCAACACATTCAAAATAATAATAATTTCCTTTATAACTATATCCCAAATATCATGTGGGACACATTCATACTAAAAAAAAAATTATTCACTGTTTATCGGAAATTCAAACTTATTGGGACATTTTATGCAGACTTGCTGAGTCTGACGAAACAATAGCACAATCACTACTGACAGCATACCCCAGCACCCCCAGCTCCCCACCCTCCTACTTTCCCCTCTCCCCACCCATAGTTGCTCCCCAACTGGGGAACAGAAACACCGCTTCGTCTTTGAGTCACATCAATGCCTCGCCACCTCAAATTCCGAAGCAAGATTTCACTCTGTGCTTTAAGAACAAGTTATCTTAAACCGCTCCCCTCTTATACAGATCTTCCTCTACTTCTGATGGGCTTACGTCCAGATAAAACTATCACTCGTTGAAAAAATTCTAATCGAAAATGCTGCCTGGGACCCCCGGCTGCCAGGTCTCCCTGGCTCACTGGCCCACATCACCAGCATTGCAGGAGGTTTCTCCTGACTGCTTAGCACTTTCTCCCCATCATAATGTCAGAGAATGGAAGGTGGAGCCACCGTGGGGCAGGACGAGCTTTGCAGGAGCAGGTGCAGCTGGCCTTCCCCGAGCTACCAGGCCTCCCTGGGAATGGCTGGGTTCCAGTGTCTTAGAAAAAGTGCTGCTTTCTTTCCCGCCAGCCTATAAAAGTCTTCCTTTCTGCCCCATGAGAGCATGTGAGGTGCCACACACTTTGAAGTTTGGGAACCAAAGAGAGAGAAGGGCCAGTTCCATGGAATATACGTGGCTGGAACTGAAACTTGTCTCAGACCTCGGGCACACTCAGTCCCATCCAAAATTGGCTGTCTTCTCCCAGTGAGGCTCCTGCTTCAGCCTGAAGCTTTTCCATATTCAAGCCACCTATTAAAATGTAAATGTCCCCCCATGAGACTATCTGAACATCAGGCTAACATTTTAGCAGGAATAAGCTGACATTTGGGATACTCACACCAAAGCACTGGAGGGGAAGCAGGACAGGAGCTTGGTAAGGGGTGTGGGAGGCAGGCAGGCAGAGAGCCTAAGAGAGTATTAGCAGGATATCGCAGGAGACCCAAAGTCGCACTTTAGCCTCTGGCCAACCTTGCAGGCAAAGTCCTAAAATCTAGAAATAATCATTTAAATGTGGGGGCCAAATGATTTGTTATTTCATCTGCCTTTCCCTGTAATGTGACATGAGGAATATCTTCATGGGAATAGATTTTTGACTCCATGGGTGTGCCCCAGTAGAAAACACCTGCAACATGGAGGTCCCCCAAACCCCCTCCCAAAGTGGTGATCAGCAGGACTTCCGTCACACTTTCTGGAGCACCCCCCTCCATGATTCTCAGAGGAATTATGACCACTTTCTGAATGCAGAAGACAACATATAGATCTGGCTTTTCCTGGAACATAGGTTCCAAAAAGAAATTCTTCCAGACTAGACAGATGCAAGGGGGGAAGAGGACAGACTGGAGGGAATGCCTTCCCAGGAAGCAGGCATCCCTTTTTAAAATATGGCTGTGCACACAGCAACTTTGCTGCCCAACTTCTGTAACATTTCTGTTACCAATTAGGTGGCACAGCTTGTGTCAAGGAACCACCACAAGCCCTTTCCAACAAGACTTTTTTTTCCCAGGGACTTAATTTCTGAAAATGTTGAAGCATCATAGGACAGTCTCTCTTTGTGCCTGCCAGACAAAAACAAAACCAAAGAAAACAAACAAACAAAAAATAACATCAAGTCTCCAAAAGTCTAACGCTGGCTGGAGCAGGCTTCCTTCTGAGCACCTGAAGGCCCTCCCTCCCCAGCCACCGTCTCATGAGAACAGATGGCACCCAATGGGAGGTGGGCTCGATGTTCTCTGCCTCCCGGGTCCTCCTGCTGAAACCAGTTTTTAGTGGATCTTTTATTATTTAGCAGAGAGTTGGAGCTGGTTGTCTAAGCGGTCGCCTACATGAGAACCAGGAAAGCAGGAGGTGGATGTGCACTAACTTATCCGCTGCTGACTTTTGAAACCCTGAATGCACTATATAAAGGAAGGGTGGAGGCTTCGGAAGGCCCTGCTTCAAAGGCGGAGGGAAAGGTTGCCTTGAACAGCCCACAGGAGGTTTCTCACCTAGACATTGGCAGAGCTGAAACCTCACACCCCACCCCCAGGCCCCCACTCTGTGATCCCAGCCACCTAGTGCCTCCGCCAGACGTTCCCAGTGCTGGGGCGGTACCAAGTGTGGGAGAGCAAAGATTCCACGGCGGGGTTTAAAAGGTCATTGCCGGCAGGACAGGACAGGTGCAGCCTGAACCCCGTCACTGTGGCTGATGTGCCCCACTCTGCACCCCTCCTAGCGGGAGAAGTCACAGGCCTGACGTGCAAGCTGTTTCACATCCTGTAGTTCGTGACAACTTGGAGGGGAGCTCAGAGGCACCCCGCAGGGGAAGCCACAGAATGAAGCGAAGACAGACTTAGGTGTCAATGCCAGGAAACTCCTGGATTTTAAACTGCTTTTCACGAAAGTTGTTTCATTGTCATCATAATTGCAAAATTTAAATTGCCTCTATTTTCTCTCTCAGGAAGCCATAAAGAGAGAAAAGGAGACATTTTCACGGTGAGAAATGAGAAATGATGAGGGGAAGAGGGTGGCCTGTGGCGCAGACCTGAGGAGGAAAACTGTTTCCAGAGCCAGTTGCTGCCCAGGTGTCTGAGAAGGAAGGAGAAGCTGAGGGGTGAGAGGGACACTGGGACAAGTAGGACGTGGGGGTGTAGGGTGGGGGTGTTAGATGATGAGCTTTGAGTCAAATCAGCGGTTATCTTCAAATGTGTTCTAGGAAGGAATTTTTTAACGGTGGCCATTTAAAATTAATGCCAAAAGAAAGCAGGCACTAAGATCACACTGCTTTGTATCCCTGTGAGAAGCGGTCACAAAGGATGAGGATTAAACACTCAAACTTCTTCTATGTCTTTAAAAACGAAGCAAAAAACAGAAGTTGTTGGATAAATGACAATGGTAACAGTGGTCAACAGATCATTACTAACTTAAAAAGGCCCTAATCTGCAGTATCTTGGTGTGCTGAACATGAATATAACCCTGAAAAATTTTTTTAGCTCTCATTTTGAAGATATTTCATATAATTCATTTTATATGTTTCACCGTGTCAATTTATCCAGTAGGACTGCAACAACATCCTAAATCAGCCTAAAATGATGTCATATTGCATCGCATTGCATAATACCATCATGCACACATCATCCAGAGTTGATTGCATCATTTTCTGATGCAATGCAATACTACTGCCGGGCGGCTGCTGAAGTAAGCTGACGTCAGCAGTGCACTATAGAAAGTCCTGTCGGAAAGGCTGAGCATTGAAAATAATTCAGACTTTGTGCGAGACAGTTAAGCTACTGTTCCATAGAACTGTTATTATTTTATGCATTTAGGCAAAATACAGAACAGTAATGCCTCGAAAGTGCATTAATAGTGTGGACAATTTCTGCTCTATTTGTGGGGAAGTGGCATTTGCCAACCAAAAGAAAAGTATCACTTCTCAAGTGAAGAAGGCTTACCATCTTTACTTTGGATGCAAAGTTAGTGACCAAGACAAGCCTTGGGCCCCGCATATATGCTATGCTACATGTACAACACAGTGGTTAAATGGCAAAAGACCATGCCGTTTGCAGTCCCCATGGTGTGGAGAGAGACAAGCAATCACATAAAAGACTGTTCCTTCTGCTTGGTTCCTCCTCTTTCTGGTGGAATAACGAAGCAAAAGAAGTTGAGAATAGTCTACCAAACATTCCATATGCACTGAGACCAGTTCCACATGGTGAGGGACTTCCTATTCCAGAACCTCCAGCAGAATATTCTCTTGATTCACTTGATGAGGACAAGGGTGAGCTGACCTGTTCTCCTGTTCCATCAGCATGCAGTGATCCAGATTTTCACTGTGGTGCATCATCAACCCCACACAGACTAACACAGGAAGAACTAAATGACCTGGTTCGTGATTTGGACTTATCCAAGAACAAGGCAGAATTGCTAGGATCAAGACTTCAACAATGTAATCTTCTAGAAGAAAATATCACAATTACTTTATATCGAAAATGCACCAGCAGTTGGAGCTTTTCTTCAGAAAGGAAAGTACTCTGGTATTCTGTTCCAATATTGAGGGCCTCATGAATGCCTTAGAAATTACTCATAACCCACAAAAATTGAGACTATTTCTAGATTCTTCAAAACTGAGTCTTAAGGCTGTGCTTTTGCACAATGGAAACCGTCTTCCATCTATTCTATTCCTGAACAGCTGTACAAGAGACAAGTGAAGAAATCTAAGTAGTAGTCTATGACTTGATTTTTTACAGGTATTAACCGTAGGCCTATTACTATTGGCATGCATTTCGTGATGTAAACATCAATTTATTGCAGATTACCAAAAAAACTAGAGCCAAAATTAGAATTTGACTGTCATATTTGTGTTGCACACCTACAAATTGATAGGAAATGACTAATTTTATTTCAGTAACATGACTTTTGTAAAAATTTGTTGACCAGTGTAATCAACAAAAGATCCTTGATACCTTCCCAGGGTACATCTGTCAACAAAGGTTGAAAAGCTTGTGCCCTGATTCTTATATCAGCTGAGAGAGACAGAGAGAGAGCGCGCACACATGTACGTGCATGCATGTGAATTTCTCAATAAGTCTTTAAAGACTTTATTTGCTTATGCCAGTGTGGACTCCACTTTAGTTTCAAATATATGATGCTTCCTTTAAGTAATATCCAGAAACATGTACTATCACTTCTAAAGCTAATAACTATCTTTGATCAAGTACCTATTACTTGCACACACATGATATAATTTAAATTTCACAACAATCATCTGAACATGCATTATTCTCTCAATTTACAAATGAAGAAATTGAGAGTCTGGAATGTTAAATAAATTACCAAGTCTACTGCTATGGATTGAATGTTTGTGGCCCCACAAAACTTACATGCTGAAGCCCTAACCTTGAATGTGATGGCATTTGGAGGTGGGGCCTTGGGAGGGCATTAAGTCATGAGAGTTGAGCCCTCAGCACAGGATCAGAGCCTGTATAAGAGGAGAAAGGAGGGAGATGATCTCTTCCAGCCATTTAGGGTATGCAGCAAGAAGGTAACCATTTGCAAAGCAGGAAGAGGGTTCTCTCTAGGAATCCAATCTTCTAGCACCCTGATCTTGGACTTCCCAGCCTGCAGAACTGTCAGAAATAAGTATGTATTATTTAAGTCACCCAGTCTATGAGATCAAATAACAGCAGCCATGCTGCTCCTAATTCTCTGTGTTCATGAGATCAAGATAAGCAACAGAGCAGCAGTGCATTTTACTGTCTTGTTTCAATTCCAGTTTTTCTAGGCATGGACTTGATCCCTGCATCCCATATATCATCAGATCAGCAGCTACCCGCTCACTCCCTGTGACACTCAGTGAAGACATAATGGCCAAGGGGAAAGCCCCATGTTGTGGAGCACTTAGCAAGCCTGGACAGATTCAGGGATGGAGCCATATGCCCATTCTATGACCGCTGTGCCATGGCATCCTCAGAGAGCGGGCATACGGGGTCTGATCTTGGCTAGCATCATCTGCCCCCCATTCGACATACTTTATTTTTTTTTAAGATTTATTTATTTAGGGCCTCCCTGGTGACGCAGCGGTTAAGCACTGCGCTGTGGAGCTGTCGGCAGCGGCGATGTGAGTTCGACGCCCAGCCAGGGAGATTCCCACATGGCGCGGCAGACCTCTCCTGCCTTGCCCGCAGCTCCCCTCAGCAGTGTATTTCTGATCTGCCTGTTCTGCTCTCCACACTGTCTCTGGTGAACCCTCTCGCCGCCCCACGCCTCTGGCCTGTGCCCCAGCTTGTATGTATAAATAAAAAATAAATAAATTTTGAAAAAAAAAAAGATTTCTTTATTTAGGCATACAAGCTGGGGTGTAGGCAAGAGGTAAGGAGTGGTGAGAGCACCCACCACAGGAATAGTGGGGAGCAGAACAGGCAGATCGACTGAAATACACTACTGAGGGGAGCAGCGGGCAAGGTAGGAGAGGTCTGCTGCACCATGTGGGAAGCTCCCTGGCCGGGGATCAAACTCGTGCTGCAGTGGCTGTGGATAGCTTCATAGTGCTGTGCTTAACCCCTTGCACCACCAGGGAGGCCCCTCGACATACTTCACATAAACTGAAAATTCTGTCTCCTCCAGTATCACCAGAAAGACACCCAGTCCCATAAACGGTCACAGAGGGTTAGACCTTGTGAAGACAAAGAGGAGAGCTTGCTGCCACAAAGTTCTGCCAGCCACTTGCCATGTGGAAGCCAAGATGATGGCAGGCTGTTCAATAGTTGCTCCTGGGTGAGCAGATGTGAGACCACCAAGATCAGCAGGAGCAGGCAAAGCCCACCGGCTTCTATCACGACTGGAAATGCCTTTCACGCACTAATTCTACTCCAAGAAATTTACTCTACCGAAACACTTCCATTTGGGCCCCAAAGTATATGTAAAAATATATCGATCAGTGTATGCTTTAGCAAAAAAAAACATCACAAACAACTTAAAAATTCAGTGATAGCTAATCCGAAAGGATACATGCACCCGTATGTTCATTGCGGCACTATTCACAATAGCAAAGGTATGGAAGCAACCCAGATGTCCAAAAATAGATGATTGGATCCAGAAGATGTGGTACATATACACAATGGAGTACTATTCAGCATGGAAAGAAGATAAACACATGCAATTTGCCGCAACATGGATGGAATTAGAGGGAA
>PVIJ01014978.1:0-14215 GCA_004024925.1 Scalopus aquaticus
GAAGGAAAAGGGCACAAAATGGAATAGAAAAGAACACAAGGGACCATGGAGATGGATCACAGATGAATTGGTGGTGGGCTACTCAAGGGGAATGCAAAATTTAAAAGACATAAATAACGATAAAAATATATATATTAAAAAAAGATTTTTTTTTAATTTATGCATACAAGCTGGAGTACAGGCCAGAGGCATGGGGTGGTGAGAGGGTTCACCAGATGTAGAGTGGGGAGCAGAACAGGCAGATTGATGGAAATACACTGCTGAGGGGAGCAGCAGACGAGGCAGGAGAGGTCTGCAGCGCCATGTGGGAATCTCCCTGGCCAGGCATCGTACTCGTGTCGCAGCTGCAGCCAGCTCCACAGTGCAGCGCTTAACCACTGCACCATTAGGGAGGCCCCTCCTTCTTCTTTTCAATAAGCACACTGATTTTCCTTAAAGGTTCATTTTTCCTCCTTACTCCCCACATCCCTTCTCTATTCATCTTAAAACTGGATTTGTTACCTTTCTAGGAATGTAATTGCAATTTTAGAGCTCCTTTCTTCTTCACATTATTAAGTTATAAAGTCTATATTCACCAATGGGAAGGATTCATCTCCATGGCTATCTCGGTTCCTTTTTTCCTTATATTTGGAGCACACTGCCCAGTGAATATCATGTTAATTGTTTGGGCATTTTCTGGAGTGTCCAGATTTATGTCTGTGTGGTTAAAATAAGGTTGAATAATTTTTCAAGAAACTCAAACATGACCTCAATGGCCTTTTGTAGAAGCTCTAGTGTCTTATTAAAACTCTTGTTTATACATTCCCTTCCTTAGTCCTCCTTATGAACACCTCTTACAGTGTTCTAGCCTTTCTATTACCTCATTATTGGTATCCAGTTAAGATCTAGTTTTTGGCTTTCTGGGTCTTCTTAGAGGAGGTGATAAACCTCTTCACTAGCCACCCCTAAAACTATTCTTTTCTCATCCAACATTAGAGTACACATAACATGAATTTTATGTTTCCCTGGTTAGATTGATGGTAGGTAAAAATGGAAGCAAACAAATCAGCCATCTTTGAAGATCCTGTTATTATGTAGCAATGTACTATCTCTAATTCAAGCAGTCCTTGGTGGTAAAGGGGATATCCTTCATTGTCCCTGTTTATTTACCCCATTCATTGGCAGTATGCAAAAGGGAATTCTCCACTCCCAGCATTAATTGGATGTCCTGTCTGGTATGAGAAGGAAAAGTCATCCCAGTCCTATATTGGGTGTGGGGCAGTGAGACCTCTGCAATATGCCCAGAAGTGGTGCTGGACTCTTGGAAGGGATTTTCCACTTGTGGGTGTGAAGCTGCTGGTAAATTTTGATCATCTTCTTTCCAGTCTTTAACTTACAACTATCAAGTCAGAGTAAGACTGCTCATCTGTTCTTTGTGCTATCATTGGGCATTTGTCTTATTAAAACATAATTTATGAAAAGAAGCTAGAATTTGTCCAAGCAGGCTCTTGACCAAAGTAGAAGTTTAAACTCCTCTCAAATCTAAAACAAAATTGTAGAAAATTAACACACCTATACATAACACCCAAGAAGGAAAAATCCAATGTTAGAAGTTGTAAATGAACCCTTACATTAGATGTTATCATATTCCTCAAACCAAAACTTAAAAAAGGAGGAGGAGGAGAAAAGAAAGGAGTAGGTGAATAAAGCTGCCTAAACCAAAGGTTGAACCCATGACCAAATTCAAACACACAAATACACCACAAACTTAAAGAATGCAAAATAAACCAAACTTCTCTAAATTAGAAAAATTCCACCACGTGCCCAGTAATTGTATTGTGCTTATTGTGCTTAGTACAAAGAATAGGCCATTGGAATAACCAAACACGGGTGTCTGACCCCATGTTGGGTGCAAAGTTGAGACCCAGAAAACCCAGAGAGAAAAGGAACATGGTCCAGGTGGTAAGTCTTCACCCGAATATTTATAACCACAGACCATGACTCAAAACCAGACACACAAGAAATAACAATAACAGTATTTATTAACAGGGAGTGAGAAAAATGAGAGAAGAAGAGAGAGAAAGTATTATTTTATCCAATAATGCCTGTGTTATAGAGTCTAAGTTCAAACAAAAGCCACACATGGAAGATGTCTGCTGGCCCCATCAGTAGAGGAAGAAATAGCTGACTGTGACAAGAGGGTGGTTGACTTACTGAGGTAAACTTGGAGCCTGCCATATATGTGGGCAAAGAAGCCATGTACACAAGGAGAGTGCCAGCATGCTAAGGCCTGAGGGCAAGCTACTCCAACAAGAGGAAATATCTGCTCCAATAACTAATATCTTTCTTTGATTTCTAGACATGTAGGTCACCTCAAAAAAAGTTATGTACACTGTACTATTGAGTGTAAGGTCAAAGACGAATGCTGCTTTAATAAAAATTACATTTTCTGGTCTTGTCTCACATTGTTATAATTTTTTTCTAGAAATGAAATAATAAAACTCAGGTATTATTGAGTTACAAATATTTTCTTAACATTATTCCTCCCCTAAGTTTTCACTAAAATAGGAACTCTACAAGCAAATTTTCTCTGTGACCCCATTGGATATACAGTGCATAATCTCTAGCAATTTAACATATCTCTTGTTATTTAACAAAATTTCAGTTGAGATATACCTTTCAAAGGGAAATTTTTGCAAGAAATACAACAAATCTTTACTTACAAACTATTCTAAAATTTACTTTTCTGCTACTTTAGAGAAAACAAGCAAGTGAAAAGTTTGAACAAAGAACATTAACCTTCTGTACAATTAATTATATGGAATTGAATTTTGCTACGTCAACACAACCCGTTATTTATGCTTTGAAAATAAACTACCCAATGAAAACATGCTAATATAAATATTTATAAATGAACAAATTTATTAGTAAACACTTCTAATATTTCTAAACTAATTTAAATATTATAAAAATATAAAGTTTTATTCCTTTCCACTTAGCTGGTTATAACCATTAGATATACTGTTACATGTTGATTACCAATAATAAAATTTACATTACCAATAATGCTGTCCTTTTGCCATTGTTTGTTAAAATGTTTAGAACTGAATTAACTCCTTATATTTAGCTTGCTTTTAAATCAAATGTGTTACCCATGTTTATCTCATTTAGGTCTTATTTCTAAATTCACTATGCCTTGTCATTATTAAGTACAGTGGAGAATGATAAAATGGTCAATTTCATGTTAAAATTATATTATTTCAATTATATGTATGTAAGGTGTGTCAACAGCTACTACAATTCTTTTTTTTAAAGATTTATTTATTTATGTATACAAGAGCTGGAGAGTAGGCCAGAGGTGTGTGTGTGTGGCGGGGGGTGAGTGGATTCACCAGACAGAGTGGGGAGCAGAACAGGCAGAAATACACTGAAATACACTGCTGAAGGGAGCAGCAGGCAAGATAGAAGAGGTCTGCTGCACCATGTGAGTCAGCTTCCTGGCCGGGGATCTAACTCATGCTGCATTGGCTGCAATAGCTTCACAGTGCTGAGGCTTAACCCCTTGAGCCACCGGAGAGGACCTTGTATTAAAATTCTTAAAAATGGTATAGCTGGGTCATATGGAAGCTCCATTTTTAGCAGTTTGAGGAATCGCCATACAGCTTCCCTGGTGGGGCAACAGGTTAAGTGTACCACTGTGAGGCTGTCCAGAGCCACTGCAGCATGAGTTAGATATGTGGCCAGGGAGATTCCCACATGGCCTCTCCTGTCTTTGCAAGCTGCTCCCCTCAGCAATGTACTTCAGTAGATCTGCCTGTTCTGTTCCCCATTCTGTCTCTGGTGAATCCTCTCACCACCCCACACCTCTGGTCTACACCCCAGCTTGTGTGCATAAATAAACAAAATAAATCTTAAAAAAAATTAAAAATAAAATTCTTAAAAATGTTCCTGTAGTTTTACTCAATGATTTAATGCCTGATTAAATCATTGTACTTAATTATACTTAATTATACTTAATGGTATAATCAAATATATGTATGATGATTTATAAGCCATGATTATTTTTGCCTATCAATTATTTATTTCCATTATTTTAAACATCCTTGTTTATTTTTTCATAATGTAGGATTTCTCCCCTCAGGTATGTCACCCTAGATTTCCCACCATCAAAGAACCCATAGTACCCTACCATAGTCTACTGTGTTTTCCTCCCCTCTGTGTCTTCTACTCTTTCCTCTGTGTTCCCCTACCCCTCCTGAATGTCTCAGATGCATTATCTACTTGTGAGGGTATGGATCATGATGTTTATATATGATTTGAAATAGGTAAACATATAAAATAGCAGCAAAATCCAGTAATAGTGGAGAAATGTCAACTGAATTCTATACTAATAGTACAAAACACATTTTTATAATACATTTAAGGAATAGGAAAATTCTCATGCTATGATGTTGAAAGATGAAAGCAGAACTTAGATATAAAATTATACAGTAACGTGGTTTCAATTTTATGAAAAACATGTATATTTTATAAGGGAAAATAACCTTAAATTCATATACCAAAATGTTCTCAGAGTTTCTCTGAGTCAATGAATTTTAGATAATATCCTTGATTTATATTTCGTTCATTTTCTAGGTTTTTAAAATTAATGTTTATTATATTTTCTGTACGGAAAAAGGAGTACATTAAAATAATACTTTTACAGGATCAAATAAAATGTTATATGGAATCCATAGAAGAAAGTTTTTTCTGTTTGTTTGTTTTGCTTTGTTTGATTTGCAATTGGTCCCATAGTCAAAAAACAGTAAAAAAAAAAAAAAAAAAAAGGTTACCACAGTTCCACAGGCATATCCTGTGTGTTACACTTAGTGCTCAGCTACCAGTGCGTTGGAAGAAGATAGAGCGTCAGTTTGGGCCTTTCAGGCTTAGTTCTTCACTATGAGCCACAGCAGCACCTGGGAAGTGCATCCCACTCAGCACTCAGGCACCAGCACCATGGAACAGAACCAGGCCCAAGCCTGGGCCACACATGGCCTTGTTCAGAACCCCCCTGGTAAGCACTGCTGATTTCAGATTCAGCCAGCAACACCTCAGGAGCAGATGCAACCCTAGTAGGCCTTACAGGGCCTAGCTCTTCACTAAGGGTCCTCAGCTGCACTCAGAAATTACATCCTGCTCAGTGCTCAGCCACGAGCACTTTAGGAATAGATGCAAGCTTCAGTTCAGGCCTTCCAGGGCCTATCGCTATACTCCAGTCCCCCAGGCACAATTGGGCAGTGTATCACATTCAGTAATCAACCACCAGTGCCTTGGGAGCAGACACCAACCCCAGTCGGCCCTTGTAGTACCTAGCTATTCACCACAGGCCCCCAACCACACCCAAGAAGTGCATTGCACTCAGCTCTCACCATCAGTGTTTCAGAGCAGGCCCACACCCCACTCTGGAACATGAAGGGTATTGCTGTACATCAGGGATCTTCAGCAATACCTGATAAGCACCCCTAAACCCAGGAACAGTCACCAGTGCCTGGGAATTAGACACATGTACAGTCCAGGCTTAATAGGCTTCACTCTCTATCAGGGACCCCATCCACACTGGGAAGTGTAACCCACTCAGTGATCAGACTGAGGGGTAGAAACAAGATTCAGTCCTCACCTAATAGGACTTCACTCTGTATTAGGGATCTTCAGTAGCCCTCTGACTTCCCAGCCACCAGAAACAGACCCTGGGCCACCACTCCTATTTGTGGCAAGGTACAGTGGCAGCATCTTCATGCAGCACCACCCCATCCTCCCAGCCACCAGAACAAGACCCAGAAGTATTTCAGGAGAGGCTACAACATGACCCAAGATCCTACAAGACATGGTAGTTGTGCTTAACATCAAATAAACACACAGGACACTGGAGAAGATCTCATACAACAAAAAGTGCAAATATAGCAGAACAAAACCAAAGGAAATAATGGGGATAAAGAAGAATAAAAATGGCTAAGCGAGACGTCAGGAAAACAATACATCTACAGAGAAAAAAATAGAACACCTGAACCAAAGCAAAAGTATATGGAAGAGCTTCTTTACCTATCAGGCATCAAATTCAATATGGCCATGATTAAGTAAAATCAGGAACAATAGAAAACTCAGCAAAGGAAATGGATACTATGAGAAACACAAATAACAAAGAGAAGATCAATATTGGAACTTTAAGCAAGAAAATAAGAGAATTGTAGAAGAGAGCAAAAATATCCAGAGAGAAAAACCTGGAAGTAGAGTAAATCAATTGGAAGAATGAATAAGTGACCTGTAGATGAAAAAAAAAAAAAAAAGGTTAAAAAGCAAGATATAAAAAGAGAGAAATGAAGAAAAAAGAATGAAGAAACACTTTGATAATTATCTGACATGAAGAAATGGAATAAAGAATCATAGAAATTCCAGAAGGAGAAGAGAAAGAGAGGAGATCTGAGAATCTATTTAGGAATGTAGTGGAGGAAAATTCTCCAAACTTGAAGAAGGAAATCAACATATAAAAGCAAAAATATCACCAAGATACCTATACAAAAGGCATACTATAGGAAGACACATAAAGAGACACTAAGAGTCAAACACAAAGACAAAACAATAAATCTGACAAGGTGGAAGAAACAGATAATCTCTAAAGGAACACTGGTTAAACTAACATTGAATCTCTCTTAGGAAACATTATGGAAAGTAAGAGAAAGGAATAATATATTTAAAGTTCTCCAAAATGAATGACTAAAATGCCATCCACTAGTATTCTATCCCCCAAGGCTCTCCTTTCGGTATGAGAGATAAAGATATTCTTAGGTAAAGAAAATCTTAAGAAGTTTGCATCCATAACCATTCCCACCATCAAGAAGTATTAAAAGAACCTTAGGATATAAACCAAAAAGAGGAAGGAACACAAAGAACTAAATAAGTAATTAAATAGAACCACAAAGCTGGAAACAAAACTGCAGTTATGTACATTTGCATGTCAATAAACATGCTAAATATTCATAGACCAAATTAGCGAATAAAAAGACAAAGAGTATATAGTTGGGTTAGAAAACAGAATCTAAAATTCTGCTTCCTCCAGGAAACATACCTGAACTCCAGAGATAAAAATAGACTGGACGTTAAGGGATGTGAAACAATTCTGAAAGCAAATGACACCCAAGGTAGGCAAGAACAGCCATACTTATTCAGAAAAAGTAGACTTCAAGCTTAAAAAAATAATGAGACAGGTATGGACACTATATAATGATCAAGAGTACAATATATCAGGAAGACATAATATTCATTATTATATTCTCACCAAATGAAGGGGCATCAAAATACATCAGACAATAACTATCAAATTAGAAAACAAACATTGGAGAAAATACATTTGCCTTTGGAGAACTTCAATAACCCACTATCACCAACTGACATATCACTGAGGCAGAAAATAAATAAAACATAATCACCTTAAACAAACAACTAGATTATATGGGTCTAATAGTTATTTACAGGGCAACACACACACACACACACACACACACACACACACGGATGTATATTTTTCTCAAGCCCACATGGGTGATTCAGAATTGATCACATACTGGGTCACAAGACTAACATCAACAATTTCAGGAAGATAAAAGTCATACCAAGTATCTTCTCTAAACATAAGGCTACTGAAGTACAAAAAAATCAACTACAAAAAGAAATCAAGGAAGTGTTCAATAAATGGAGATTGAATATTACACTATTAAAAGACCACTGGGTTAATGAGGAAATAAAAAAATGGCTCAAAACCAATGATAATGAGGACACAGCCTTTCAGAATGTATGGGAAACAACAAAAACATTTCTAAGAGGGAAGCATATAGCAATAAGACCCACAAGAAAGCAACCTTGCTTCTCATCCCAAGGAAACAGGAAAACAGAGCAAAAAATCCAAAAGCCAGTAGATGGAAGGAAATAGTAAAAATTAAAACAGAAACAAATTAAATAAAAATCAAAAAGACAGTACAAAAGATAAATGAAACCAAAATATAGTTCTTCGAAAAAATAAACAAAATATGGTACACCTTTGACTAAGCTTACTAATAAAAAGAGGGAAAATACACAAATATGATCAAAATGACAGAAAATTTGCAACAGATACTCCAAAATTCAGAAGATGAGATGACTATATATATTTATATGCAAACATCCAAAGATCTACATGGAATAAAGAAATTCCTAGAATTATACATACTTCCAGGACAGAATAGGGACGAAATAGAAACCTGAATAAACCAATCAGAAGCAAGGGAATTTGAACAGTAATAAAACTCTCTGAAAAAACAAAAGTACAAGACCAGATAGCTTCAAAATGAATTCTACCAAGTCTTCAAAGACAAACTATTAATTGTCCTACACAGACTTTTATAAAAATTGAGAAAGAAATTCCAAACACATTTTATGAGATCAACATTACACTAATACCTAAACCAAAGACAAAACAAAGAAAACTATAGACCAATATCTCTAATGAGCATAAAGACAATAATTCTCAATAGATTTTTAACAAACCCAAATTTAACAATGCAGATTATAGATTATATACCATGACCAAGAGAGATTTATACCAAGAACACAAGGATGGTTCAACATCCAAAAATTAATCAATGTAATAAACCGCATCAACAAAAGAAATAGGAATAATCACATAGTCATATCAAAGGAAGTGCAGTAACTATATAAGAAAAACCATAAAATATTGTTAAAAGAAATAAAAGACACAAAGAAATGGAAATATATTCCTTTCTCGTGGATTAGAAGAAACAGCATTTTCAAAATGTCCTTCCTACTCAAAGCAATTTATAGATTCAATGTGACCAAAATAAAAATCACAATGGCTTTTTTCAAAGAAATAAAACAAAAGTGACTGAAATTCATGCGGAGTCAACAAATGCCATATTAGCCAAAACACTACTGACTAAAAAGGAGGGAAATGGAGGTGTCACATTTCTGGACTTCAAACTATAAAGCCATAATAATTAAAATAGTATAGTACTAGAACAAAGACAGACCCAAGGATCAATGGAATAGTTTTGAGATCCCAGAAATAAAACAACACATTTTTGACTACTAACATGACAGTGGAGCAAAGCTATACACTGGAAAAAAGAAAATCTCTTCAATAAACGGTGCTTGGAAATTTGGGTTGCCACATGGAAAGACTGAAATTAGACCATTATTCCACACCATATGAAAAAATCAACTCAAAGTGGATAAAAGACTTGTATGTAAGACTTGAAACCATAATATACATAGAAAAAGCACAGCAAAACACTCCATGACACAAACCTCAGAGACATCTTTTGAGCTCCTCAACAACAGGAAGGAAAACAAAGGAGAAAATAGAACGACTGAGAATACACCAAACTAAGAAGTTCTGTATAGTGAGAGAGACAGTGACCAAAACAGACACCCTATTGCATGGGAGGAAACATTTTCACATAATTCATCTGATAAGGGATTTATATTGAACATCTACAAAGAGCTTACACAACTCCACAATAATAAAACAAGCAGCACACTAAAAAAAAAATGGACGGAAGAGTTAAATAGGTACTTCTCCAAAGAAGACATGCTGATGACCAACAGACATAGGAAACAATCCTCTCATCACTTGTCATCAGGGAAATGTAAATCAAAACCACGTGATACCACTTCACACCTGTGAGAATGGACCATATTAAAAACAAACAGGTGCTGGCAAGGATATGGAGGAAAAGAAACCCTATTACACTGGTAGTAGCAATGTGGACTAGTTTAGCCCCTATGGGAGGAAATTTGGGGATTCCTCAATAGACTAAAATTTGGTCTACCGTAAGACCCAACAACTCCACTGCTGGATAACAATCCAAAGAACACAAAAACACTAATTTGAAAGGAAACCTGCATTCCTATATTTATAGCAGCACTATTTTCAATATTGAAGGTATAGAAACAATTCAACTGCCCTAGAAATGATGAGTGGATCAGCATGAGGCAGTATGTACAATGGAGTACAACTCGGTGATCAAAAGATAAACTCATGCATTTTTCAGCAACATGGATGGAATTGGAAGGTATTATTCTAAGTGAGACAGAAAAAAAATACCAGATGGTTCACTTATATGTGGAATCTAGAGACCAAAAAAAGGATCAGACAATGGCAATGACAAATTGTAAGATTGACCCATGAAAGCAGACCATAGTTCTGCGATACTCAGGAAGAGAGGGGACAAGGGGGCGGGGGGAGTGATCTTGGTGGAGTGTGTGCAAGTACTATTGGCACTTTGGTGGTGGGAAAAATATGGTGACTGCACCTGAATGGAGAAATCCTATATTGTGAATTATTTTTAAGATTTATTTTTTTTATCTATGCATACAAGAACTGGGGTGTAGGTCAGAGGTGTGGTGGGTGAGAGGATTGATTCATCAGAGTCAGAGTGGGGAGCAGAACAGGAGGATCTACTGAACCACACTGCTGAGGAGACCAGCAGGTGAGATAGGAGAGGTCTGCTGCACCACGTGGGTTAACTCTCTGGCCAGAAATGGACTTACGCCACAGTGCTGGGCAATCGCTTAATAGCCCAGAGACTTTACTTTTTTTAAAGATTTATTTATTTATGCATACAAGCTGAGGTACAGGCCAGAGGCATGGAGCGGCGAGAGGGTTCAGCAGAGACAGATGGGGAGCAGGACAGGCAGATGGACGGAAATACACTGCTGAGGGGAGCAGCGGGTGAGACAGGAGAGGTGTGCCACGCCATGTGGGAATCTCCCTGGCCAGGCATCGAACTTGAGTCACAGGTCACAGCCAGCTGCTGTCTACAGCTCCATAGCGCAGAACTTAACCCTTGTACCACCAGGAGGCCCTAGCCCAGAGACTTTAACCCCTGCACCACCACGGGGCCCATATTCCAAATTAAAAAAGAAAAAAACAAATAAAAGATGTCTGAAAATACACCACTAACAACAACCAAAATATGTTTCATGAATTGAATGATCACACCATTATAGAAAGGGAGATCGTTTATGAATTTTGAATACATTTTAGCAAACACTCACTTGTTAGAATATTTTCTATGAGCTGTACAAAAATTCATAAAATAAAATAAATCTTAATTAGGAAAATTACCAAGAAGAAAAGACAAATGATTCCAATATTTCATTTGGACAAATCATGAGGGAAGACAAAGTTAATATATTATGGTTTTGTGTTGGGGAAAAACTGACTCTAGTGATATTGATAAAAAGTAATGACTCTTAACTTTGTGTCCATTAACTGCATAAAGGTAATTGCCTGCTAATAATTAATTTCCTTTGATGTGAAGCAGACATGAATTAATTTAGATAAGCTCAATCGCTAGCTTTCAAACTTGTAGCCATATTAACCCTAGGTGACTTAGTTTTGGTCATAGACTCAGTCCCGGAAACCCTTGAAGATATGAGATGCTACACAAAGAAATAAGTGTAGAAAAATTACATGATACACCACAACCTATACTGTAGATTTCATGTGTTAGAAGAAAAACAAAAATGTGTGATATGTTTTCTTTCAAAACTAATGAATACAATCCATTGACATAGATTTAAAAATATATGTTTGAAATTTAAATCTTTTATCCAATTTCTATTTCCAAGTGGTCAAAAGAAATAGCCAAAACTGGAAATACAATGAGAAGTATAGTTTCTTTTAATTATTTATGTATACATTATTATTATTTTAATTAATTCATTTATATATTTGTATATATTTTACGGCATTATTCATTTTTGTGCAATATGTGCTTTCTCCTCTCAGGTGTAGTGACCAAAAAATTCCCACCACCAAGTCAACCCGTGCATCATCACCATAGTCCCTTGTGCTCTTCTCTCCCCTGTTTTTATCCCTTTCCCTCCTCTCCCATACAGAATGTCTTTGATTTATAGTTGTTTTTTTCCTTCTGGCTTATTTCACTGAGAATAATCCCTTCCAGCTCCATTCATGTTGCTGTGAATGGCATGAGTTTATCTCTTTTCAATTGCTGAGTAGTATTCCATTGTATATATACCGCATTTTCTTGAAGCAGTCAGTCATCTATTTTTGACCATTTGGATTGGTTCTATATCTTACCTATTGTAAATAGTGCTACAATAAACATAGGGGTGAAGGTATCCTTTTGAACTAATATTTTTGTATTCTTTGGATAGATTCCGAGGAGGGAATCGCTTGGCTCCATATTTAGTAGTTTGAGGAACCTCCACACAGCTTCCCATAGGGGTTGGACCAGTTTGCATTCCCACCGGCAGTGTAGGAGGGTTTCTTTTTCTCCACATCCTCACCACTATTTTTTGTTGCTAGTTTTTTTAAATATGTGCCATTTTCACTGGTGTAAGCTGATATCTCATTTTGATTTTTGACATGCATTTTCCATATTATAAATGTTGTTAAACATTTTTTTCAATTACCTGTTGACCATTTGCATTTCCTCTTTAGAAAAGTGTTCTTTTAGCTTGCCCATTTTTTGACTGGATAGTTTACTTTGTTTTTGTTGAGTTGTGTCAACTCTTTGTAGATCTTTGTGATCAGTCCCTTATCAGTTGTATGGAGTGCAAAATGTTTTCCCAATCAGTAAGGTGTCTGTTTGAAGACAGATCAGCTTTTGCTGTACAGAAGCTTTTTAGTTTGAATGTAATCCCAGCTTTTTATATTTCCTTCAATTTTTCACTTTGTGGGATGAGTCTTTATTATGTTACTGAGATGTATGTCATGTAGTATTTTACCTATACTTTCTGCATATATTTTATGGTTTCAGGTCCAATGTTCAATTATTTTATCCATTTTGAGTTTTTTTTTTTTTTTTTTGTGCATGGTGTGAGGTAGTAGTCTAGTTTCATTCTTTTGCATGTAATGGTCCAGTTTTCCCAGCACCATTTATCGAACAGACTGTCCTTGTTCCATTGCATATTCTTTGCTCTTTTGTCAAAGACTAGTTGTCCATATATATTTGGCTTTATTTCTGGGTTTTCTTTTCAATTCCATTGGTCTCTGTGTCTGCTTTTGTTACAGTACCATACAATTTTAATTACTATGGATTTATAGTATAGTTTGAAGTCTGGGTGTGTGATACCACCATTCTCCTTTTTAGTCAAGAGAGATTTGGCTATTTGAGGTTTTTTGTGGCTCCATATTAATCTCACCAACATTTTTTTCTATTTCTTTGAAGAATGTCATTGAAATATTTATCAATATTTCATTGAATCTGTAAACTACTTTTGGTAGGATGGCCATTTTTAATAATGTCATTTCTTCCAGTCCATGGGCAGGGAATGTCTTGTCATTTCTTTGTGCCTTCTTTTCTTTCTTTTAGCAATGTTTGTTGCATTGAGCAACACCACACTGATACACAGAAGTCCAGAGCAGGCTGCACAATGCAGGATGCTGCTAGAGAGAAAGATCCTGGCCTTTTTATTGACAAAGACGGGTGAGTCAAACTGAATATTGGATTTTGGCTTTAGGGAGAGTGAGTCCTATGATTCATACCGGCCTCCCACCCATGGCTCCAATCTTATTAACAAAGTGTTCTGCTGATCAGTGACTGGGGGCAAAGCATATCAGTCACTGGCCTCTTGGGCATTACACCCATACAGGTTTTATAGCTTTCTTTGTGTAGGTCACTCACTTCCTTGGTTAGGCTTAATCCCAAGTTTTTTTTTTTTTTTCAGTTATAAAAGTGATGGTTTTCTGATTTCTTCTTCTTCAGATTGATTGCATATAGGAAGGCTACTGAATTTTGTGTGTAGATTTTGTATCTTGCTACTTAATTAAACTGGTTTATTATTATTATTATTATTTTATAATTTATTTTTGTTATTCATATCTTTTACATTATTGTGTGGTCCCCATAAGTTACCCAGCACCTGTTCACCGTGGAAGCATCACCATAGTCCCCCATGCTCCCCTCTTCCCCCCTCTTGAGCCCTTCCCCTCCCCTCCTTCCCTGCTGAATGTCTCTTTTTATTTGCCCCCCCCCCATATTCCTGTTATAAGTGAAACCATTTGATAATTTTCTCTTTCTTTCTGGCTTATTACACTGATCATGATCCCTTCTAGATCCATCCATGTTGCGGCTAATTGCATGTGTTTGTCTTTTTTGAATGCTGAATAGTATTCCATTGTATATATGTATCACATCTTTTTGATCCAGTCATCTATTTTTGGGCATCTGGGTTGTTT
>PVIJ01014978.1:14315-38459 GCA_004024925.1 Scalopus aquaticus
CACAATACAACTGATAAAGGACTAATAACAAAAATCTACAAAGAGCTCACACAACTCAACAAAAACAAAGTCAACAACCCAGTCAAAAAATGGGCAGAAGAGCTAAAAAGGCACTTCTCCAAAGAAGAAAAGAAAATGGCCAACAGGTATATGAAAAAATGTTCAACATCACTTATAATCAGGGAAATGCAAATGAAAATCACAGTGAGATACCACCTCACGCCAGTAAGAATGGCGCACATTAAAAAAAACAGGTAACAATAAATGTTGGCGAGGATGTGGAGAAAAAGGAACTTTCCTACACTGCTGGTGGGATGCAAATTGATACAACCACTATGGAAAGCTGTATGGTGTTTCCTCAAACTGCTAGAAATGGAGCTCCCATATGACCCAGCAATACCACTACTAGGAATCTACCCAAACGACACAAAAACACTAATCAGAAAGTATACATGCACCCGCATGTTTATTGCAGCACTGTTTACAATAGCTAAGATATGGTTTATTATTTTAATTAGATTTTCTGCACAGTTTTTTAAGGTTCTTTATGTGCATTATCATATCATCTGCAAATAGTGGTAGTTTTACTTCTTCTTTCCCTATGTAGATTCCTTTCATATCTTTCTCTTCCCTTTTTGCTCTGGCTAGGACTCCCAGTATTATATTGAAAAGCAGTGGCAAGAGTGAATATCGTTGTCTTGTTCCTGATCTTAAAAGAAAGGCTTTCATTTATTTTTTTTTTTTACCATTGAGAAAAATATTAACTATCGGTTTGTCTTATATGGTTATTATTATGTTAAGATATGTTCCTTCTATCCCAAGAATTTTGAGGGCCTTCATCATAACTGGATGTTGAACTTTGTCATGCTTTCTCAACGTCTATTGATATAATCATAAGTTGTTTTTTTTTTCTATTTTTGTTGATGTGTTGAGTTACATAAATTGATTTTTGGATGTTGAACCATCCTTATGCCGCTGGAATAAATCCCACTTGGCCATGGTGTATCATCCTTCTGATGCATTGTTGGATTCTGTTGACTAGGATTTTATTGAGAATTTTTGCATCAGTGTTCATTAGGGAGATTGGCCGGCAGTTTTGTCTTGTTTTGTTTTTTGGTTGTTTTTACTTGGTTTTGGTGTTAGTGTAATGCTGGCTTATTAGAACCTATTTTGGAGTATTCCCACTTTCTCATTTATTGAAAGAATTTGGGCAGGATAGACACTAGTCATTTTGGAATGTCTTCTAGAATTCGTTTGTGAAGGTGTCTTGTCCTAGGCTTTTTGTTTTTGGGGAGGGTTTTGATTGCTGTTTCAATTTCACCACTTGTAATTGAACTGTTTAGGTATTCTATTTCTTGTTTAACTAACTTTGGATTATTATGTAGTTCTAGGAATTCGTCCATCACTAGATTACACTGGTCAACAAATTTTTACAAAAGTCATGTTAGTGAAATAAAATTAGTGATTTCCTGTCAATTCACATGTACTCAACATGAATATGACAGTCAAATTCTAATTTTGGCTCTAGTTTTTTTTGTAAACTGCAATAAATTGATGTTACATCACAAAATGCATGTGAATAGTAATAGGCCTACAGCTAATACCTGTAAAAAATCAAATCATAGACTACTTCTTAGATTTCTTAGCTTGCCTCTTGTACAGCTGTTCAGGAATAGAATAGATGGAAGATGGTTTCCATTGTGCAAAAGCACAGCCTTAAGACTCAGTTTTGAAGAGTCTAGAAATAGTCTCCATTCTTGTGGGTCATGACTGATTTCTAAGGCATTCATGAGGCCCTCACTATTGGAACAGAATACCAGAGTTCTTTTCTTTCTGAAGAAAGGCTCCAAATTCTGGTGGCACCTTCGATAGAAAGTAATTGTGACATCTTCTTCTAAAAGATTCCATTGTTGGAGTCTTGATACTAGCAATTCTGCCTTGCTTTTGAATACGTCCAAATCACGAACCAGATCATTTAGTTCTTCCTGTGTTAGTCTGTGTGGGGTTGACGATGCACCACAGTGAAACTCTGGATCACTGCATGCTGATGGAACAGGAAAGAACAGGTCGGCTCACCCTTGTCCTTATCAGGTGAATCAAGAGAATATTCTGCTGGATGTTCTAGAATTTGAAGTCCCTCACCATGTGAAAGAGATCTCAATGCAGATGGAATGTTTGGGTAGACTATTGTCAACTTCCTTTGCTTCATTATTCCACTGGAAAGAGGAGGAACCAAGCAGAAGTAACAATCTTTTATGTGGTCGCTTTGCTCTCTCCACACCATAGGGATTGCAAATGGCATTGATGGTCTTTTGCCATTTCACCACTGTGAAAGCTGTGTTGTACATGTAGCACAGCATATATGCGGGGCCCAAGGCTTGTCTTGGTCACCAACCTTGCATCCAAAGTAAAGATGATAAGCCTTCTTCACTTGAGAAGTGATACTTTTCTTCTGGCTGGCAAATGTCACTTCCCCACAAACAGAGCAGAAATTGTCCATGCTATTAATGCACTTTCAAGGCATTACTGTTCTGTATTGTGCCTAACTGGATAAAATAATAACAGTTCTATGGAACAGTTGCTTAAACTGTCTCACACAAAGTCTGAAATATTTTCAATGCTCAATCTTTCCAACAGAGCTTTATCTAGTGCACTGCTGACATCAGCTTACTTCAGCAGCTGCCTGGCAGTAGTATTGCATTGCATCAGAAAATGATGTAATCAACTCTGGATAATGTGTGCATGATGGTAGTATGCAATGTGATGAAATATCACATCATTCTAGGCTGATTTAGGATGTTGTTGCAGTCATACTGGATAAATTTACACAGTGAAACATATAAAATGAATTATATGAAATATCTTCAAAATGAGGGCTAATAAAAATTTTTCAGGGTTATACTCATGTTCAGCACAAGATACCACAGATTAGGGCCTTTTAAAGTCAGTAACTATCACACTATTGACCAGTGTTATATATATATATATATATATATATATATATATATATATATATATATATATATATATATATATATATATATATATATATATATATATATATATATCTTGTTGAGAAAACTTAAATGTTATTAGCAAAGCATTTAGAAAGTTTCTTAGTAATATTAAAGAACTTATATGTGAATTTAGAAAACAACTTAGGCTGTAGCAAACTAGTCTATGCCTGTTTTTGAATGATGATAGCTATTAAATAAACAAGCAAAACCACATCTCAAAGAAGTTATTGAAACACAGCAATCCACACTAAATAATATGTCTAATCCACTAATAACAGTAAATGTCATGGATTATTTACATGATATTTCCTCATTTTGTTTTAATCAGAAGAAAATTAAATATTCCAAATTTTCATTTTAAGAACACAGTTTTCACTAAATCTTTGCTTATTTTGAATCATTTATTACATAAGAAATTAGGAAACAGAGCTAAGTGATTATGTACAAATTATCATACACTAACATGAATAAATTATGAAACTTCTATTTCAATTGATAATAAAAATCACTTTTGTGACAAGTATATCATCCAGAAATAGATACAATATTAGATAACTATCCACATTATATTGGCCCTAAAGTTTGTCCACAAGCATAAAGAGGATTCTATGTTTTTTCTTAAGAATTTAGTTAGCATATGATTATATTCTATAAAACTCAGAGTTACTAAAATTTTGATTACAGTTGAGAGAGCAAGCCCTCATTCCCTTGTTCCATCTTAACCTATCTTGTAGCATATGTATAAAATCAAATGATTACTTGGAACATTTCATTGTAAACTGCTTTCACTCTCTGCTCTTTTATGTTCTTTCTCAGGACTAACTACTTCATTTACTACTCCATCTTCAAAATCATTTTAGAAATTGTCTCAGGGCAATAGAATAAAAAAAGAACATGAAGGTCCAAAAGCTGCATATATTTAACATATAAATATGCTTTATATAAGCAACAAAATTGCACTCTGGAATTTCAAGGTAGGTAATGGTTTATGAGAAGATTTTATATATATATACACATACATTTAAACTAAAGGACCCAAATACTTGGTGTGACATAATATTCCAAACTGTTCTGCTTCAGAGGACACTGTTTCTGAAAATCATTTTCAAGGAAAATGTCTATTTTAGCTCAGTCTTAAATGATTGTAATTCTTGTGCTAAAGGATTCCCTGTAGTGACAAAAAGAGACTGAAGTAGGATTTTGTTATTATCTTAAAAACATATAAGAATGTGTATGTCAATTGAGCCTACTTAAATAAATGCATTGTACTTAAATATTTGAAAACTGTCATACTAAGAAAAATAATAGCTTTTGAAACAAAGATTTTAAAGATTTATTTATTTATACATACAAGCTGGGGTACAGACTAGAGGCGTAGGGCGGCGAGAGGATTCACCAGAGACAGAGTGGGGAGCAGAACAGGCAGATCAGAAATACACTGCTGAGGGGAGCAGCGGGCGAGGCAGGAGAGGTCTGCCGCACCATGTGGGATTCTCCCTGGCTGGGCGTCGAACTTGCATTGTGCACTGCCGACAGCTCCACAGCGCAGAGCTCAACCACTGCGCCACCAGGGAGGCCCTGAAAGCAATGATTTTAAATACTTGGAATACCATTTGGAGGAAATAAAAAAGAAGTACTCAACTTTGGTGATAGGATAGTTAATCTGAATTTGAATTTAAACTCTTCTGTGATAAATTCTACATGCAAAACCTTATTTTTGTATTTACATTTGAAAAGTAAAATTGCATTTGATTTTCAGAGCTTGAATGACTATAAATTTGTTGTAACTTGATAATGACCTTAATGTGTAGCTATCTAATTAACCACTTTCAAAGGACTTCAAGTTTTTTTTTATTATTATTCAGTTTGGCAATGAATTTTTGGATCTTATACCAAAAACACAAGAAACTAAAGCAAAATAATCAAGTTGAACTGCACCAAATTAAAAAGCTTTTCAGCAAAGGGAACAACAAGATGAACACAACTTAAGGAATGGCAAAAATATTTGCAAGTCCTATGTCCAATATGAGGTTAATACTCATAAAACTCATTAGCAAAAAAAAAAGGAATAACCTAATGAATTATTATTGCAAAAGTCCTGGAAAAACTTTTTTTTTAATAAAGAAGACATCCAAGGGCTTCCCCGGTGGCGCAGCGGTTAAGCGCTGTGCTGTGGAGCTGTCGGCAGCGGCGACGCGAGTTCGACGCCCAGCCGGGGAGATTCACACATGGTGCGGCAGACCTCTTCTGTCTCGCCCGCTGCCCCCCTCAGCAGTGTATTTCTGATCTGCCTGTTCCGCTACCCGCTCTGTCTCTGGTGAACCCTCTCACTGCCCCACACCTCTGGCCTGTACCCCAGCTTATATGTATAAATAAAAAATAAATCTTAAAGAAAAAAAAGAAGACATCCAAGTGGTCATAAATATATGAAAAGTTGCTCAGCATCACTAATAATCATGGGTCTACAAATCAAAAACACAATGAGTTATGACCCTATGTGACCTTATACCTGATAGAAAGGACATTATAAAAAGTCAAGAAATAAAAATTCCTTATAAAAATACCAAAGATATGGTAAAAGGGAACCCTATACACTATAGCTAGGAATGTGATTTTGTATAGCCATTATGAAAAACAGTATAGAGGTACCTCAAAAAAAAAAAAATAGAGAAAGAGAGAGAACTACCATATCAAACAGCAATACTGTTTCAGGGTATGAATCCAAAGGAAATGAAATAACTGTCCTTAAGAGCTGTTTTCATTCTGATGTTCATTGCAGCATTAACCAAAATAGCCAAGGCTTGGAAACAATGTAAATAATTGTCAAGGAATGAGTGGATAAAGAAAATGTGGTTTATATACACAGGGCCTCCCTGATGGCGCAGCAGGTTAAAGTGCTGTGTTGTGGAGCTGACAGCAGTGGCGACCTGAGTTTGATGCCCGGCGAGGAGATTCCCACATCGTGCTGCAGACCTCTACCTGCCTCGCCCACTGTTCCCCTCATAAGTGTATTTCCATCTATCTGCCTGTTCTGCTCTACACTCTGTCTTGGATGAACCCTCTTGCCTCCCCATGCCTCGGGCCTGTACCCCAGCTTGTATACATAAATAAATAAATTTAAAAAAAATGTGGTTTATATATACAATATAAGAGATTATTCACCCATAAAAATGAATGCAATTACTAAAAATGGAGCTACCACATGACCCAACAATTCCACTCCTAAGAATCTACCCAAAGGTCACAAATACATTAATTCAAAAGGATACCTGCACCTCCATGTTTCTTGAAGCACTATGTTTCCATAACGGCACCAATAGCTGATATGGAAACAACCTAAATATCCCCAAACAGATAACTGGATCAAAAACATGGTATATATACACAATGGAATACTGTTCAGCAATCAAAAAAGATAGACTCGTGCCATTTGCAATAACATGAATAGAGCTGGAAGGGATTATGCTCATTGAAATGAGCCAGAAGGAAAGAGAAAAATATAGGATGGTTTCACTTACAGGAGGAACACAGAAAAACCAAAACAGGAAAAAAACAAAAAAAGACAAAGCTAGCAGGCAAACTATCAATCAGTGACATTCAGTTGGGGAGGGGGAAGGAGAGGATTCAAAACAGCAGGGGAGGGAAGAGCACAAGAGACTATGGTAACAGTTTATGGGTATCTTGGTGGTAACAATTTTGTGCGGATTATATCTGAGAGGAGAATGAACAACAATGTAGAAAATATATGTTAAAAATAATTTTAAAAAATTAAAATTAATGATAATGAATGAAATTTTGTCATTTGCAACAACTTGTATGAAACTGGAGGACATTATCATAATTTTAATTAGTCAGACATGTTACAGATAAACCTTGGTGGAAGGGAGATGCCACTTCCTTGTCCCCACTTACATGTAGTCACATTTGGCTACAAGTCTCAGTATGCCATTAATCAGCCTTCCAGAGAGCCAGAACTCCTGGAAACTATGTGACCACATGGATCAGTGTAATAAGGAAGGGAAGTGGGCCCACTTTCCTGCTTTTCTGGTTTTAACTTGCACCTAGGTACTTGGAGGTGCAAGTCTGTCTGTGGAGGACAGACATATAGAAACATTTGAAAGAGGCACTTGGAAGAGATACATGGGTGAGAGTCACATGAAGAGGCTGCCCTGGTCCTTGGCAGAGAAAATGGGAGCCATTATCTTGATTTCTACTTTTTGAATTTTGAGCCCCTCCTTCTGTTCCAGTTCTCTGGGATCTGCCTAACCTATTTCTTGTTGTTCCTTGCCAAAAGTTACCTTAGACTTGTGACGAGCTTTCATGCCTCATTGCCTCTATTTCAGGCCAACCCTGTTTGGCTGCGGAGGGGATAGGACATTTGTGGGTTTCACTGGTAAGATATTATTTAGGAATATCCTTTATTTTCTTATCTCTCTAAATTCAATTAAAGAACTTTTACACCGAGTCTGCTTCCTTTGTCTTTTGTATTGTGGGTAACTGGCCCCCTTTTAGAGAGTTCATCCCTTAAAAGTTTAGGGTCACTGGGTACCCTTCAGTCATGTGTTAACAGAGAAAAACAAATATCGTGTAGTACATCTATGTCTGGAATCTGAAAAAAAAAAATCAAGCTCAGAAACAAATAGCGGTTGTCAAGGATGGGTGAGGGTTGTTGGCTAGAAGGTACAAACTTTTAATTATATGATGAATAAATTCTGGGAATGCAACAAATAGCATGGTGACTGTAGTTAATAACATTGTATTTTGTGTTTAGTCATTTTCACCAAAAAATAAAAATGAAATTACTTGAGGTTTATGTGATGAATATGTCAATTAACTTGCTGACTGGGCTCATTTTCCAATGACAAAGACATAAAAAAAGCATGTCACTAGCTTCTGGGAAGGGTCAATTTAATGCATGGTCTCCTGATAAGAGACCGATGACAAGACACAAATAAGTCACCCTAAGGATGAGGTTTTGGTAAACACTTACTGGGTTAAGGAACAAAAACAAATATAAGAAATGCAAGGTTTTTAAAAAAAGATTTATTTATTCATGCATACAAGCTGGGTTGTAGGCCAGAAATATGGGGGGTGGGGGTCAGGGGGTGAGAGGATTCACCACAGACAGTGGGAAACAGAACAGGCAGATTGACTGAAATACACTGCTGAGGGAAGCAGCAGGAGAAGCAAGAGAGGTCTGCTGCACCATGTGGGAAGCTCCATGTCTGGGGATAGAACTCGTGCTGCAGTGGCTCTGGATAGCTTCATAGGCTGCGATTTAACCTGTTGTGCCATCAGGGAGGCCCTAAGAAATACAAGTTGATAGAGTCTGATTGATTGATCTTTCCTGAATCAAACATGGTATATAACTCAAATTTGTGACCACAAGTGCAACAAAACTGAGCATGCCTCATATCTGAATGCTGCTTGTTTAACCATAAGATAAACATCTTTATTTCATCTTCTTTGACTATTTTTCCCTCCAGGCAATGAGAGATCACCTCAAGGATACAAACCATTCTTCTGTACCTGTATTCTGAAACACAACTGTGAAATTATAAAAAGCCTGTTTTCTCCTTGTTTAAAACAGGTAGGGGTATTTTTGTTTCATTGCTTCACTCTTGAAATTCCACCCTCTTGTTCTTTCAAAATAAGAAGAAACAGGAAAAGGTCACCATTCCACCATGGTTTCAATAGTAGTCATTTCATTATGCATACATATGTCTAATTTAGGTAGAACAGGTATTTAACAAAGACTTTGCCATGCTCCCTGCACCCCTAATCACCTATCCAGTATCTCTGCAAAAAAATCTATGCAAATTCTGGGGTAAGATAACCCAAATCCTACCTATTTAAAGATAATTCACTTCCCTTTATTTTGCTTGTCCTCTGGATACCATTATTGTAAAACTTCTCCCAACCTGATTGGCCCACAGGAATATTATGGCCCAGCAATCTTGCTAAATAAAACTTGATCAGAGCCTATTTAGGACCCTATCTCCTCTGTTCCCTGAAACTAAGCATATATTATATCAGCAGTGTGATTCTCTTGTGACCATGCCTACACTCACTCTTGAGTGTGCACTCTCAACTGCAATAAAACTTCACCCTCAACTCACCTACTGTGACTCCTGAATGAATTCTTTCCTGCACCAAAGTCATGAACTTCTATTGTCCCTCAAAACACCAGGAAACCGTCAAAACATTGTATGATGAACATTAAATATAATTATAATTTTATTTGTCAATTATGTCTTAAGTAACTGCAAATAACACACCAAAGATACGGAACTGTGTATAATTCTACCCCCAATTCCAATGTGTATGTGTTTCCCCCCACACCTACCAGTTCTCATACACCAGCTAACTGTCCTACAATTCAACTCAATTCTGACACTATCTATCCAGATATAGTATCATATTTCACAGTCCTATAAAATTGCACCCCACTTCAGAAACTAATCAGAAATCCAGGTTGATATGTGGGTTTTTGTCAATTGCCTGTAGATTGGAAGATTGTATGAACCCTCCTTGGATTCAATTAATATGCTAGAGTGACTCACAAAACTCAGACAAACATTTTACTCACTGATCACTGATTTATTATAAAAAGGTATAACTGGAACAGTTGAATGGAAGGACAAAATGTAGAGGAAGGGTACAGAATGCACCGTTCTCTCCAAATCACCATGTGTCCAGTAAACTGAAGATCTCCTAAACTCATCCTTTTGGATTTTTATGGAGGCTTCATTACACAGGAATGACTTGATGAAATCAATGCCATGTGATCTACCAAACCTCCAGTTCCTCTCCCTTCCCAGGAAGTCAGAAAGAGGGACTGATAGCTCTAATCACAGTGTTGGCTCCCTAGAAAATCAACCCTTATCCTTTAACATTTTTAGGGGCATCCAAAAGTCACCTCACTAACATAGCAGAAGACACTTTTATTGCTTTCTTCACTTAGAAAGTTTCAAGAATTTTAGGAGCTCTGGGCCAGGAATGAAGACAAAGACAAAATATATAATTTTTTCATTATAAATCACAATGTTACAGCATGTCCAGTGTTTTTAAGCTTAAAAATCATGTTAAAATCAATGTAACCATCTTACAGCTTTCTTTGAAACTTGCTATTGTGCCAGCCTACTGTGCCAGCCTGGCACTAATGCAGTTTCCCATGATTCATGCAGATGGGCAAGAACGAGTCCTGGAACCCTCAGTGATTTTGGCAGGCTTTTAATCATCTTTTGTACAAGACAACCATGTACAATGCAAGTAGGGTTGCCGGGGGGCCAGGAGGCTAGAAGGCCTCCTAGCCTCCGGCAAATCTTTCCTTTCTCAGGGCTCTCTGCTGATGCTGATCTGCTTCCTGCCACTTCTGTCACACTGCTCTCTCACCGCTGCTGCCATGCTCTTCTTCCTAATGCTCTCTGTGTCTCTGCCTCATGCACGTGCACGCTACACCATGCTATGCCACTCCCTTCTTCAGGCATGCGCGTAGGCCTGCAGAAGCCCATCACCGAGGGGGTAGGCAGAAAATCCTGATAACTCTTCCGCCTACCCTACAATCCACCCCCTCAGGGTTTTTCACCATACAATCTAAACATTTCCCTCAGCAAATATGAGGAATGTGACCCACAGAATTAAACAACACAGCAAAATATAACAAAATACAAGTAAGCCCAGGCAGGGCACCAACCTATGGGCAAAAGACAAGAATATTGGAACCGACAGATGATCTACCAATTCTGTTTCCAAAGGCACTCCTCATTCGAAGGGGGGGCCACTCACAGCATCTGCCATCTTACGGAATCTGCCATCTCACGCCAGAAGCCGCCAGGCTTCCCAGCCTTCTCCGGCTATAGTCTCAGCCACAAGCCACACTCCGCATCCACCCCCAGGATATGCTCAGCTATTGAGATTGGCGATACTACTCTTTGTGGGGTCAGTCACCCAATCTCCAGGGGTACTCTCTGCTGTCACTCCAACATTTGGCTGTCACAGCCACCAATGTGACAATCAAACCCTGCACTCAGGCCAACTCTTTGCTCATACGCATGGGTCGGGGATCCATGGACAGAAGCTCCATGTGTGGTCTTTCTTGGGTCTCCTCTTTGGCTGTGGTCTCCACCACCAGCCACATTCCCTACCTGTCCCCCAAAGATGGGTTCCTCAGCACCTCACCCTTATTCAACAGTGAACAGGGCATCACACACAGGTGATTTTAAGAGAATCATTGGTTTTCTTTAACAAGCTGCTTAACAGCCACTCAGGGATTCCCGACCTTGGCACCAGTTTTTGCCTTATCTAAGTTGGCTTTGTTGCCTCTCGTCTGCCTGGCTGCAGAGAACTTGGCGAGGGTTTTCTCCCTCAGCCAATTTTGGGCTGCTCTCGCACCTGCCCCTTTCTGCCTGCCCTGGCCATTTCCTCTCTGGGCTGTGCCCCTGGGAGTGCCGGGCAGCACACAGGCTGATTTTGGCCACTGAGGCCCACTGGCCACCTCCCGATTCCCATCCTCTGGGGTGCACAAACAATGCCTTCTACTACCAGAGTCCCATAAGCATAACATTAACCTGTCAGGGTTCCTCCACCATCTGGTGGGATTGTTAGTCCCAGTCCATCGGCCTTTTTCCTTGTGTCAGCACTGGACAAGCTCCAAATCATGGTCCTTTCTTCTCTGACGACTCTGCTGCCTCAGGAGTCCTAGGCTGGTCCTTGCAGGACGTCTCCTCCTCCACTTGAGGTCTCGTCCCACAGCTCCCGGACCTTGTCTGCCTCCTGTGCTCCTGCAGAGTCTTTAGCTTTTCCTGCAGCTCCTGGACTTTGGTCACCTCTGGTGCTGCCAGGGTGCCTTCAGCATTGTCCAGCTCGTGGTCTGCCATCTCTCAATCCCTCCTGAGGTCTTCAGAGGGCTCCATGCCCATCTTCATTGAATCATGCTGCAGACTACGCCAAATGTTGTAGTGGCAGGAAAACAACAGAAAGCACGGATTCCCCATGGAGCTGCACAGACAGGTCTAAAGGACAAGTCCTGGAGTCGTCTGTGGCTTTGGCAGGTTTTTAATCATCTTTTATAGCAAGGCAACCATGTACAAGGCATGTAAGGTGGCTGGGGGGCCAGGAGGCTAGCCTCCAACATATCTTCCCTTTCTCGGGGCTCTCTGCTGCTGCCGATCTCTTCCTGCTGCTTTTGTCGGGCTGCTCTCTCACCGCTGCTGCAGTGCTTTTCTTCCTCGTGCGCTCTGTGTCTCTGCCCAATGCATGCGTATGCATGCCACGCTATGCCACCCTACGCCACACTACGCCACACTATGCCATGCTATGCTACGCTACGACATGATTCTCCATGCCCTTCTTCAGGCATCAGGCATGTGTGTAGGCCTACAGAGGCCTATCACCGAGGGTGTAGGTGGAAAACCCTGATAACTTCCGCCTACCCTATACTTGCTTTATTCCCTCTGTATCACAACATCGCTATCTCCATCTCAGGTTTAATTGACTGCTATTATTAATTCCTATGAAATATTATCCCTTGAGTTTATTTAAAGATTTGCCACTGTGAATGTTAATATTCAGGACCCAAATTAAATGTGAGCTGCAAAATAGTGCCCACAGACATGAAAATGGTAGCAAACACCTGTAAATTTATCAGGACCTCCCTTTCTTTTGAAAATAATTCTAATTATTCTTTACTTACAAGCTACAGGACACTGCATACCTTACATCTCTGGAAGTGATGTTTTTATTTTGGATTAACTGAGAGGGAGGTCTTCCATGGTTATGTAGGAAGTTATTAGCCTTGGATTCAGAGAAGCACACAGCAGAGCAGTCCCCGATCTGCTCTCTTCCATTGCGTGTTTCCAAATAAACCCTGTTTATTGTCAGAATAATTGATGCTTTTGTTTGAGATAAACACCTCATATGATTGATTCTCTAAACAATGCATTCTTCAGGTTTCCTGTTTTTTTATATTAAAACAATCATTTGTGTTTCTCTTTGACTTGAATTTCCCATTCCATTCTTTTTCTTTTTTTAATTTTTTTCAGGTTGATCCCTTTTGCTATAATTCAATGTCCCCCCCAATTTATTATGCAAACAAGTCAAAATTTATTTAAGTGTTAAATATTTGAATTGTTTCCACCTGTCACGACGAAGACCAAAATATTTTTTTATACTTCTTATCAGGTACAGACACAATAAATGCTTACCAAAAAATATCTAGAAGTATTATCTTTTAAGTCATTAAATTGATGAGTGTTTCGGGCCTTCCTGGTGGCGCAGCGGTTAAGCACTGCGCCTGTGGAGCTGTCGGCAGTGGCGACGCGAATTCGATGCCCGGCCAGGGGGACTCCCACATGGTGCGGCAGACCTCTCCTGCCTCGCCAGCTGCTCCCCTCAGCAGTGTAGTTCTGATCTGCCTGTTCTGCTCCCCGCTCTGTCTCTGGTGAACCCTCTCGCCGCCCCACGCCTCTGGCCTGTACCCCAGCTTGTATTATAGATAAATAAATCTTTAAAAAAAAATTGATGAGTGTTTCTCTTCCCAAAATAACTTGCATACAATTCTAATTATTTTATTTGACTGGTAACAATCACCTATAAAACCATCTGGACATCCTTTTCTAGAGACAATCAGTGGGGAGGGGGAGGGAGGCGGAGGGAGGGAAGGAAAAGGGCACAAAATGGAATAGAAAAGAACACAAGGGACCATGAAGATGGATCACGGGTGAATTGGTGGTGGGCTACCCAAGGGGAATACAAAATGTAAAAGACATAAATAACAATAAAAATATATATTTATAAAGAAAAAAAAGAATTTTAACTAGTCTTTATTTAGCTATAGCGCTGCTTTGTTCCAACGTTGTTCTTGCAAGAAGACTGGGTTGCATTCCTTTGAATATTCAATGTCTGACCCTGTCTCTAAGCTTTAGCTCAAATGAATTGTTACAGACAACAATAGTTGCAAAGATAAGACCAGTTGTCATTTCAAGGATGTCAGGTACATTTTCAAATGATTTTGCTCATTTTCAGTGCCTGCTGTACGTCACCAACTGAACCTCTTTTCCAGGAAGACGGATTAAGGACATTCTATTTTCATCACCAGGCTCTAAATAGCCATAACAATGGTTTAATTTATCAAATATTTTCTCTTTCCCATCTGAATTTATCAAGTACTATCCTCATTTTAATAATGTCTCATGTTTTTTCATATGCCTTTATTTCTAAAAATATCAATTTGATTTTTTTCTGCAGTATTTTAGAACAATTATAACCAATTTAGGTGAATTCTACTCTGTTAGTAATTTCCTTATGTAATAACCTTTCTGAAGGTTAACAAAGCCAATTGAATGAACCATTCTTGGAAAATCTGCAGCTTTCAGGTGAAACTTCTTTTTTTTTTAATATGTATTTTTTAATTGTTATTTATGTCTTTTACAGTTTGTAAAAGACAAACTTGGTAGCCCACCACCAATTCACCCGTGATCCATCTCCATGGTCCCTTGTGTCCTTTTCTATTCCATTTTGTGCACTTTTCCTCCCCCCACCCCCCGCCCTGCTGATTGTCTCTCTCCTATTTGGTTTCCTTATAGTCCTGTTATAAGTGAAACCATTCGATATTTTTCTCTTTCTTTCTGGCTTATTTCACTCAGTGAAATACTCAGTGAAACTTCTTTTTTTGAGGAAAGAATGTGTCTCTCAGTTATTGATCCTGTTCCTATCTCATTTCATCTATATTTTCCATGTCTAGTTCTAAATACTGAATATACTTTTAAGCATTCTTTTCAGAAAGACGTTAATAATAATTTTTACAGACAATGAAAAGATTGCTCAAGGTGGTTCAAGGAATTATTCTAAATCACTTTGCTGGTAGATTCAGTATGACCTCTGAACTCAACTTTACTCCCATTAGACATAATACAAATGTCTACAAATGTTGAATGAGATATGTGAGATTTTCCTTTAGAAATATATATTTATAGTTTGTTCATTAAATTTATGAATTCTAAAATTACTTTTTTTGTTCAAGGACAGCTCCCTTCACCAGTTTATTCTCCAAATTCCCAGTAGAATGAAAAATAATTCTTCAGAATATCCAAATTCATAATAGACATGATACAGTATTTGATGACAATACATTCTAATTCCCATCCTTCAGCTCCTATTAGATTGGTTGATCCTTATTCCTGATGTGTACTTTTTACATCTGTCTATCATATCTATCTATCACTTATATGTAACTGTGTATATATAACTATATATAAAAAACATTTCTAAATAACTCACAAGGAATGTTCCTATGAGCAGAACTGTGCAAAAGACTTTACCCTAAGGTCAATCTACAGATTTACTCATTTTAGCATATTAAATGGTCTGTCTTTGAGACTGAGCAGTTCATCAACTGATTGTCATTCTTACAACAACCGGCGAAGGGAATGGGTGAGGATCACAATTTAGTGCTTCAAGTTTCAATCTCTCTGCTTTCTAATTCTGGACCTCACCTTTTGTCTCTAGTTTCTTTCCTATTTAGCCCTGTGTTCATTTTCAAGCTTCTCTCTGAGAAAGAAAGTATATTAATGAATATAAGCTTCTTAACATCCAATTTCAAATATATCGAAAACTACCAAATCCCTAGCCTTTCTAGAATTCTACAAATAAACCATATACATTTTGGTTTCTCCCACTCTCATACATAGGATATGTTAGGGATTTTTTTGTTGTTATTCAGCTTCCATTCAGTTACTGATTCTATAGGTTCCAACATTTTATTATTGCTTTTCTTTTATTGCCTTCTATTCTCCTTTAGTGTTTTGGCTTCATACTTGAGGTCATTGTTTTGGGGGGGTATTACCATGGTGCCTTATGAAGCAGCAATAATAAATATGATGGCTTCTTGTATCTAACTATCTGTTCCTAATTTTGGTGGTTGTAGTTTGCTATGTGACCTCACTTCTCTGTATATCCAAAAAGACATATGTATTTTCAGTTCACTTAGCATTTTACTTGTTAGCATGGAGGAACAACTTCCAAGGCCATTATACGCTAGACCAATAACCAGAACCACATTTCCTTTGAAGTACACGGCTTATATGCCCTTCTGTGTTAATGTTTTTCCTATGAGACTCAACAGGACAGAAGCTGTGATGTTATACTCAGGAATCTTGTCCCTAGAATCAATTCCTAGTATATACTAGGAAATCTCAATATTTCAGATAAACTGAAAGAGTAATTGGCTCTTAAATCTAGTTAGTCACTACCTTAGAAAATATATGTTACTATTTAATTTATTTTTGGTCATTATTTCTATTTGAAATTTCTCTACCTAGTTTCAGCTTTCAAAATACTGCTAATCAAAACTAAGATTTATTTGTGCCTAGGTTCACTTTCATTACTAGTTTATAATCATGAAATACACTATGAAGTAGTTTTTGAAATGTATGTATAAAAACTACTTCCTCATAGATGGTTTTACTTGTACAGCATTAAGCAGTGTGTTTTGATCATTGCCTTAAGGATTACAGTGAGTTTGACTCCTATTAGCATTAAAGAGAATTGTGCTGCTTCTTTACTAGAATCTTGTCTCCAGGCTATGTCCCTTTGGATTTGTATGACTAATATTTATCATTATGGTTTAATGATAAGCATTTAGAAATTACTTTTCTGTCATCAGATCTCAAATCAAATTCCAAACAATTAATTGTGTTTACCGCACTTTTGCAAGCTACTTTTGGAAAGATTATAAATATGTGTGTGTGTGTGTGTTTGTGTGTATGTCTATACACACACACAGAGAGAGAGAGAGAGAGAGAGAGAGATTATATCATTTCTGAATTACAAATGTCATTGAGGAATAGTGGCAAAGCTCACAAATCTTAAAAAAAAAAATACCATGGTAGGAAATAAAATAAGGTTTTCTATACAATTGAAAAATAAATTGGCAGACATAATTAACTCAATAATTTTTCCAAGACACTAGGCATAATAACTGCAGAGTAATTGAAAGAATTCAAATATAGTTTGCATCGCATTTTCATGACCCATGAACTCTAATAAACAAATACATTCTTCTTAGCTAAACTGAAATATATTTATAGACTTTTATTGAAACAGAAGTAGAGGTATAACAGGACTATAGCCATCCAAAGGACAGTGCCAATGTAGAGCACACATCACTCTCTGTGGGTTTTCAACTGCACGCACAATTGCAAGACCACTCAGACTTAGGGAACAACGTTTATGGGGTTCATTTAACAAACAGGGGAAACAAAGAGTTTCTAGTTCACAAGTGGCTGACTATTTCACCCCAGAGAGTGCCCACAGTGTCCAGAAGTCACAGACAAAAAGCCAGTCACTTAACACGGTACTGCCCCATCAATGAGGATCTGGAGCTCACTGCACACTGGCAAGCAGTTTACCAGGATCCAATCCACAGTGGCAGCTAAAGGTGCTCACAGGTGGGCACCTTTAGTGTTCACTGAGATCGCACTGCAGCAGCCCACAACAGTCTGAAGGTCAGGCTGGAGAGCACTGGACACTGGACCAGACAGCAACAGAGGCAACAGCACCATGAGGCAGTGCTGGACAATCAGAAGCAGTGGGCAGTGCTCAGAGGTGACCCAGACACAGAGTGTCAGTCATCACCTGTCAACTGGAAAGTTGTTAACTAATAACAGATACACTCTTCCTATATTCTAAATTTTACCTCAAAGTTTTAACTGTCATTGGTAACAAAATACTGTCAGTTATAACAGAATCACTTAGTTCATTTTGTAGCCAGATCCCCTCCATTTTGCAACCAAAAACTCCCCTAGTCTAAAAATTAGGAATACCTGAAATTAAACTCTAATCACCCTTTGTTCTCTCTTCCCTTCATGCCCTCTTCATGATTAACTGTAACTGACTCCACTTGTGTTAGCAGGAGTAAAAAAATTGATTGTATTACATCCCTAACAAATTCTCCATATCCATCTGGGGGTGACAGTGACCTGAGAAACAAACATCTGCTGATTGCTGTGAAAACACCCTGTTGGAAAAGTAAAACTCCTTCACTCCTGTCACCTAGATTGCCTGGCACTACTTTGAACCTAGAAATGTGAGGCCCTGACTTCCCTCAAGTATCCTCACATCTGATACAATCACAGCACTCCTGCCATTTGGGAAGGCAGGTGTGTTGGGGTATCTATCCTGCTAACCCCCTTGATGGCCATCTCAGATAAACATCTTTATGGAGGGTCTCCCTGGTGGCACAACGTGATAACTTCAGCCTATGAAGTTATCTGCAACCACTGCAGCATGAGTTCGATCTTAAAACAAAACAGAACAAAACAAAACACCTTTGTGTAAGGACAGTTTGGATTTCTGGGAGTGAACAAATGACCCATTTTGGATATATCAAAATGCTGGGGTCTCATCTAGAATCAACTTATCTATGAACTCAGGGACTGCTCTGGGGGGCGGGGGGAGAGCTGCTGCTTAGCCTTAGTGTTACAGGCAGGGAAAGGGGGCACCCTGGAATTCCCAAACCTCCCCCCTCTAAATAGGTTCTGTCATGCACTGTGTCAAGAAGAAATATACTCTAGTGCATAAGACATTTAATGGAAAGTAACTTTAATACAATTAGTGTGCAACAAAGACAAGAAAAAAATAATGTTACCAAATCAAGCACTCAAAGGTACCCATCCCCTCATGGATAAATGACCAGCCAAACAGAGTTGGCCCAGAACATTGTCACTGAGGCCCAAAAGTCTGTCACAATTCTAAGGCACATATTGGTATGGGCCCATGGGAATGGAGGAGAAGGGACCAGATAAGTCTGGAAATAAAAGAGCAAAATCAAAATCAAGATAAAAGCTGCCATTTTTAACCTCCGCATGGGTCTCTCACCCACATCTGTTTCAACCAGTCCAGGACCAAAAAGCAAATGTTGCTTCTTCACATCTCTCTGTTCCATGTGCCTCCTCCAAATCTCCTTCTTGACCTCCATCCTTCTTCCTTACTTCTCCCTATCTCCTCTCTAGCTTTTCTTCCTCCCTGCTCAGCTCCACCCATCCTTGTGTGGGTCAGGAAACCTATAACCTCCCTTTTCTGGGAACCACCCTGTTACACTTGTAGCTGCCTGAGCTTCTTTTCCTTGGAGGACCGGGAGCTGGCTGACTGTGTCCTTGACTACTATCACCTCTACCTTCACCTCTACCTTTTCACAAAAGAGTTGGAATTTGGGCCTTCCTGGTGGCACAATGGGTTAGGCGCAGCACTGTGGAGATGTCCAGAGCACTGCAGTGCAGGTTGGGTCTCCGGCAAGGGAGATTCCCACATGGCGCAGCAGACCTCTCCTGCCTCGCCTGCTGCTCCCCCTCAGCAGTGTACTTCAGTCGATCTGCCTATTCTGCTCCCCACTCTGTCTCTGGTAAAGCCTCTCACCACTCCACACCTCTGGCCTACAAATAAATTTTTAAAAAAGGAGTTGGAAATGTGCTGATTTGAACCTGATCTGGACAAAATAACAATGGGTTTAGGTTAATTGTCTCTTCTGCAGTGGGCCATTGGGAAGCCAAGCATTGTGCTTCTGAGATTCCACCAGGGGTGAGATCTGGCTCAATGAATGGTGGAGACAGTTTCCTCTCCCCATCTGAATCTACTTAACCCTCAGTCCACTCTATTCTGTTCTATATCCTAAGTTCATACTAAAATGGAGAACTTACGTTCAGTACCAGTTGAGTTCCTAGGCATGCGTATAACATAATTGGGAAACCCTTTCTCCTTTAAGAAGTGAGATTTTGCTTTGTTATTTCTTTAGGCTTCTTTCTTGAGACTTTGGTTTCTGATTTTTCTTGTTTGCCATGTTTTATTCTTGTTATGTGTTGTGTGCTGTTTTATGATTCACTGTTCAAGATTTCTAATTGGAGTTTAAATGATGGATTTCCCATATAAGGTCTTTTACTGTGCTCCATGAATAGGAAATTCTCTTTCCCCCATGTATTCCCAGTCTTAAATTAAAAAGGGGGAGGCCTCCTGACTCTGCTAGAGAAAGAAATCTGCTAAAATACTTTGGATTTTCTAGTAAGATATAAAGGATGGTTATTGGTTGGTTAAAGAACTCCTTAATTGCTATTTGGTCATCTAAATATTACAGTATTTTTTCTAATCTAAATTTCATACTAAAAGTGAATTAAAATTTCTAAGGGAAGGAAACTATGAAAAGGAGGTGTGACTTTTTATGTGTGATAAATATAGAACCTCATATTTAAAGAAAAATAATTTTTATAAAGGATTGATAAGGATTAGTAAACAGCAAAGGCAAAATTGAGTAGAATCTTGTTCAAAAGTGCTACTTTTTTTAGACCAAATTATTAAAAGCTTGTTATGTCTGTTAGAACATGTACAAGTTAGTATATGTGGCCAAAAGTTTTAAGTAAAAAATTAAGAGATCTCTCTGTTTTTTCATTGTGCCTTTTGCCTCTGTATAATATTATTTAAATTAATTTATGTACAATTGGAATATATCATGCCTACATAAAATCCTAAACTCAGGAAAGTAATGGAAAATAATCCAAAATATTTTAAGAGATTACAATCAAAGGTGTTTTTCTGTATAAGAAGCAGTTCAACTTTCATTGATTAAATTGGAAAGACACATGCTTTTAAAAATAAAATATTGGGTGTTAATACTTTCATTCTATGGCTAAATGTGTTCAAATCAGAATTTTCTCATTATATACTACAAGATATTGCAGCTGACTTGATCTCAAAAGTTTTTATAGTTAATACCAAACAGGCCCAAAATAGTATTATCAGAATGTAAGCCTGAAATATCAGAATAAAAATGGAATTGCTTGAAAAACAAAGGTTTAAACAAATGAGATATTAATTTCTAACAACTGTTAGTCTGTCAAAGTTTCTGTTAAGTAACTTGAAATTTTAAAATCAGTTTAAATTAAAGAATCAAAGGTATTATTTTAGTGAAATGGTTTTATCAGATTAATTGTGTGTAATCTGCTATGCCAGAACTTCTGTTGAGAGTGTTTTTTGTAGACAAGGCCCTAAAGATTCAGCAGAAGTTGTTATTGACACATACATAATTATTTTTTTCTGGAAGGGTGTTTTTTTCAGGAGGACATAATCCCCTTTAGCCTCCCTTACCCTAGCTGACTCATTTTAGTTGGTATCTACAAGGGAGTATTCAGCCATGGTGAATAGGAGACATGCTGAATAGAATACCCCATGTGTATAGGAGATATCAATCTGTCTGATGTGTGGTGATATTTGCCAGACTGGGGGAGTCCAGAGAGGAACAAGATAATTTCCTTTGTGTCCCCCAATTACATTTGGGATTTCACTCCCAGGAACCACCTCAATTGATAACCTCATTTTGAATTGTTGAAGTGTTTTCCTATTTTTTCTTACTGGTTTTATAAGTTGTATATTAAAAACTCAATTATTTTGGGTTTATTCTTGACATACATTTTAAAGATCACTAAAAGCCAATTGTTAGCCTTCCAATAAAAAATAATGATATAACATTTTCTACAAGTGCTTGCAATTTAAAAACTGGGAAACTGGAGTTTTGAGAAGTGAGGTATATGTGTTTGTATGTTTAAAGGTATAGATGATAAGGTATTATACTAGAGATCTAAGAGTGATTTAGTGTTAAAATTTTAAAATGAAAACATGCAAGACATTGGAAAGCAAAGGAAGTTTGAAGGTTTGAGAGTGGAATCTTGGAAGAGGTACTTTGTAATAAAGAAATAAGATCAAGTGTCTTGTTACAGGGAACTTTAAGATTAACTTTTAATATCAGTAACATACATCTGTGAAACCAAGTTTTAATTTCTTCCATCTGCCTGAGGGAAAAAAACACTATTTAACTACGTCAGCTTTCTGGTAAAGTGTTTAAATGACCTAATAAAGATCTAACACTCTAATATTGAAAGTTTAAAACTGTTAAACTTTTGTGCTTATTCTTGACACACATTTTAAAGATTACTAAAAGCCAACTGTTAATCTTCCAATAAAAAAATAATAGCGTGACAATTGTGTGTGTGTGTGTGAGAGAGAGAGAGAGAGAGAAAGAGAGAGAGAGGCGACTATCCTGTTTTTATTATTCAACCTTGCTAGAGAAGTAGTTCACACTTTTAAAATCTTGGTCACTCCGGATAATTAAGATAATTAAGTATTATTTTATAGAATCTGTGTAAATTTGTTAAACTTGTAAAAAAAAAAACTTCCCTGAAAATCAACATTCTAAATTAATAAAGTAAATATTAAATGAATTGTGTCAACTTGGGTGTACTAAACATTCATTAGAAGCATAAGGGAATTTGTTAAAACTTATCAGGATATATGTAAAGCATCCATAAGTGCATAATTACTAAAACCTAAAAATACACAAAATTTATTTTCTTTAGGTGACCCCACTTTTCATTAAACAGCAGGAAACTGCCAATGAGAATACCAACAATTCTCCATTTAATTTTAAGAATAAAATCACTTACATAAAAGAAGAGAAACTTTACAGTAGGATTTCCTCCATTTTGCATCTTCAACAAAAAAAGTCTCAGGCTAAAAATTATAAATAAGTGGAATTAAACTCTAACTATCTTTTGTTCTTCCCTCTATCCCTTCCTTGCCACTAGCCATTAATAGAATACACCTACATTGCTGGGGACTTGCAATATTGATTTTGTTACAATCCCTAGTGAAATTTTCTGTGTCCCTCTGGGATTGAAAGTGGCATCAGAGGCAAATATCTGCTTACTGAGAAAACTCCCTGTGGAGAAAGTCAAATATATGAACTCAGGCACTTAGACTGCTTGACACCTCCTAGAACCTAGACCTGTGAAACCTGCACCCCCTCACATTTCCTCACCCTTTATATAATCCCAGAACTCCCACCATATAGGGAAATTTGGGGGGAGGGGAGTGAGTTGTTTGGGGATAACTGTCCCACCAACTCTCTTGCTGTCTAACTTGAAAAAACTACTCTCTGTAAAGACATTTCTCACAGCTCAGTTTGAGTTTCTGGGTGTGAGTAAAGGATCCAATTTGGTCACTTAAAATTCCAAGAAAAATGCTGTGTTTGGTTGCTTTTTCAAAGATAAGTGGTCTTCTGCAATAAAGTTCTTAGTCCAGCTCACAATTTGTACAATTTCACATGACCTTTTTCTCAAAAACTCCATAATATTCTTGCAAAAAAAAAAAATCTAGTTCACCAGGGCAGCAATGGCAAATTACCACAAACTGGGTGGTTTGTACACAAGAAGATTGAGGCACCGACAGACTCGTGTCATGTAGCTCTGGCTTCTGGTTCATAGACGATGCTTTCTGACTGGGTCTTCATGATGGAAACAATGAGTGAATTCTTTGAGTTTTATTTTATAAGAACATTAATTCCAGTCATAAGGATTCCAGTCGCAAGAGCTGATCACCTCCCTAATACTCTATCGCCTCACATTGGGTTTTAGGAGTTAACATATCAATTTAGGGTACATGATATTCAGGCTATATTAGCCACAGATATGCTTAATGTGTACTTCCCATTTCACAGCAGATTATTTCTAAAAGGCATGCTAAAATCTCAAAATATAAAATTAAAATTTTATGCTTCATTGGATACATTCTTAACTGAAATTGGCTTTATTTTTTCTGCAAGTTTATGACAATGAAAACCTCTGTGATAGTTTGTTGTTGATACCTCAATTTATACTAAGACATTAATAGTTTTACCTACAATTGCTTTTGTACCACCATTGAAAGTACAATACATTTACATTTGAAATGAATATTTTAGTATTATTATAAAATATTTTTATCTCATAATTTCATGTATAGAATCATGGTAGATACATAGACCCTACTTTGGAAAGCACTGGAGTAAATGCATTATCAAGGTAATTACAGATTATGATAAGTACTGCAATGGTAATCAAATATATATTTTTTTAGATTTCTTTTTTTAATATAATATATATTTTTATTGTTATTTATGTCTTTTACATTTTGCATTCTCCTTGGGTAGCCCACCACCAATTCACCTGTGATCCATCTCCATGGTCCCTTGTGTTCTTTTCTATTCCATTTTGTGCCCTTTCCCTTCCCTCCCTCCGGCTCCCTCCTCCCCCCCCCCCCCCCCCCCCAC